>VZTB01009769.1:108518-122017 GCA_013397245.1 Thryothorus ludovicianus | reverse complement strand
GCTAGAAGCTTCCACCATGTCCGACAGAGCCAGTCTCTGATCCTGCAGGAATCTTTGAATTGCTGGAACTTGCTGGCAATGGCACCTATGGGCAGCAGTTTTTCCCAGTCAGGGAAGAGGAGGGAGTGAGGACACGAGAGGGAAAACAACCTGGCAGCACCAAGGTCAGTGGGGAAGAAAGAGGGAGAGGAGGTGCTCCGAGCGTTGGAGCAGAAATTCCTCTGTGAGCCGTAGTGAGGACCTTGGTAAAACAAACTGTCCCCTTGTAATGCATGAAATCCGTGGGGGATGCAGAGATCCACTCGCAGCCCATGGGAAAAGAAAGCTGTGATGTGGTGGGAGACTCGAATGGAGAGAGAGGGCCCTGCTGCCAGAGACAGAGAAACAGGGCCCGTGCTTCACCCCAGAGCAGCCTGTCCTGGGAGGACTGCACCCCGTGGATGGGTGACCCACACCACAACAGTTTTGAGGAGACTGCCCATAGGAGGGACCCCATGGCAGAGCAAAGACTCTTCTCTCTGTGGAAAGATCTCAAGTGACAAACTGATCAAAATGCCATGCCCTGTCTCCCTGCTCTGTCAGTGGGAAAGAGAGAGGAGCTGCAGAGGAAAAAAGGTGTTTTAAAGGCTTATTTTACTTTTCATTATCCTTCCCTGACTCTGTTAATAATAAATTTATTTTTTACCTTTAAATTTGAACCTGTTTTGCCTTTAGAGTGCTTTTCTCCCAATCCTTATCTCAATTCATGAACTCTTCATTAATTTTTTCCCTCCCTCTCCTCTGTCAAAGCTAGCAGAAGAGAGTGAGAGAATGATTTTTGTGGGTGCTTGGCGTTTTGCCAGTATCAAACCACGACAATGTTGTCCAACAATTTCACAGAGGTAACTGTCCAGTTTCTAGCTGGTTTAGTTTGTTTCCTTAATAGCTTGCAGAGAACAAGAGCAAGAAAGAAACTGCACTTGAAAACCTCTGTGTTGAGAATTTTATAGCCAGCAAAGTGACCTACGTGTCTTCTATGGGCTTACACTGTTAACCTACTTGTCCATTAGGAATTTAGGAACATCCCTAGCAAGCTGCCAAAGAGCCTCCTCAAAGCAAAGGATGGGCATCCCAAACTCCTGCTCCTTTTGGCAAGTGATTCATACTATTAAGGCATTTCCTAGCAAGCATGCCAGTAACTTTCCTTGTTCTATACAAACTTGACCAACATTTCCATGTCCTCAAAAGTACAGCCATTCCAAGCAATGATCAAACCAAAACTACACTTCATAAAAAAAGCACTGTGAAGCTTGTTGGGAGGATAAAATATAATCATTTACCAAACACCAAGAGGAAACTAGCATCAGAAATCCTTTGGCAAGGTTTAGAAAATGAGATTCTTAAAGTGAACCTGAAATGACCAAACTTAGCAATTACACATTTTGCCACATAACACAGTTATCTAAATTCTAGTCTTTGTGTGCCAACAGACAGAGTGGGTTTTGCCTATTTGGCCTGTTGCCTTATAACAGAATTACTCCCTTTGCATCATGAAAGTTAATTACACCAATGACAGAAATAGAGAAGAGAATCAGGATGGGGTTTTTTGGTCCTATGCATGTCTACCTGTGTCGACATCTATCTGTATGCACACATACCCATGAACATACATGCTACACTGAGATAAAATATGAACAGAACAATGAGGCTTTTACCATCTTTAATACAGCTCTGTTATATATAACCTTTCAGCTTAAATATAAGCTTAAACTTGAATCTATCACATGCATACAGTTATATACTTATTTATAGCTACAGCAATAGGGAAGCTGCTTAGAAAAGTAGAACATCTTTGGAAAAAGTGGGTGGTGATAATGCAAAACAGAATCTGCTTTTCAACTTTACTGATATCTCTGGTGTATGAAACCTGAACTTGAATCCCCTTTTTCAGCCCAGTGGATTTCTTTGAATCAGATGTCCGTAAGAATTTTTATCTGCCCTATACCCTCAACCATCCTTTAGGAGTTTGGCTGCATTCTGGCCATCAGAAAATTGCAGAAGGAATGGAAATGGGCTCCTTCACACTTTGCATTCTCTTACAAGCAAAAGACCAACAAAAAGCAGGCAGTCCTGGGAGTGAAGATAAGTTCTGAGTCACCTTGCCCCACACTGAGTGAAGATCTCTGAACCCTGTGACTGCTGGAAATACTGAGATACCATCTCAGAGCAGAGGGTGCCTTACAAAACACTGACCTGCTCAGCCTCCCATACATTTTAATATTCGTGGATTAAATTTTTCTTTTGTTTCATAATCCAGGGGACGGGAACAAGTTCACTATTGGGAAAGTCTGTCACTTAAAAACTAGTCATTCAAATTCATTAATTGCCAAAAGGAAAGCAAATGCTTGAGAACAGGTCCTGTGATGCTGGGCTGACCCCAGGAATGCTGTGTCGTGTGGACAAGCACAGCAGTGGCAGACAAAGAACAGGACTGGTCTGTTTGCAGTACACGTATACTTGACTAGAACTGTGAAGTTTCATGGCAAACACACTGCAGCTTGGGCCTTATTCAGCTAAATCTTCATGACTGTTTTCCCCTAACCTTCTACCTTTAAGGGTATTTGAAGAGAATTCATGTGTTCTGCATCATAAGCTTCAGTAAAGAGTAATTTGAGATGTTTGTTGTGCATACTTATATAGTTTTTGGTAGGTAGTAACACACCACAAGTTGTGATTTTAACGTGTAAATCATACCATGGGTATTTTGCATGTTATATTCCTGTATGTAACTGCACAGACTATTCAAAGGTTATTTTCATGTACCCTCAGCCCTCTCTTGCTCCTCTCAGCTCACAGTAACTTTAAGACAAGTAAAGCTGCATCTGTCTCCTCACAGGGAAGGTGACAGGAAATGGGAAACAATGACAAGCCCAGGCCTGACTCTCAGCTTGCTAACCACTGCAAACTGTAAAATTGCCTTTCACTGCAGTCAGCACAAGGCCTTCCACTTTCCTCAGCAGCACCAGAACTTCACCTCTGCACAGGATTTCCTTGGCTTTATTAAGCCACTTATATCATACCAGTCATGCTAGTTTTTTAACAGCAACTTTAAAATACTGCAGGATAATTTCAATATTTAACACTACGTTAGAAAGGTTCAGCAAACATTATGAACATGGAACAGGCCTCCTCTGTCTGCCTGCTGTAGGCAAAGACTTTATCAAAGCAACTTATACTTGGACAGGCTGTGCAAACTGTTTGGCTGCTAAAAAATTTTGCTGACCTCTTCTTTAAGTTAGCTGCAGACTTACAGGGAGATTTACAAAACACCTCTGCCTCTAATATGTTTGGTTTATAATCAAGCACCTCGTTCATGGTGCATCCAAGTCAGTCAGGCATGAAATGCTTTCTGTAGATAAGGCAGAGAAAACTGCTGCATTCACTCCCATTCCTTGACCTTAGTGGGGCTGTTGGGATCTTGCACGTTAAGACAGGCAGAGAAAGCTCTTGAAGAATGGGGTTAAAACTAAGTCAGCCTTTCTGTTCTCTCTCAATGATTTTCAATCGATTCCAACCTCTGCTATTGTCAGCTCAGCACAGATCAGATCCACTGTGTTTTTCTCTGCCTCTTGCATTACAGCCACTGCCAAGGACTTTGCAGTGCTAGAACCACCTGACTGTCGTGCTCAGAAAAAAGAGACCCAGCAGTGATGCTCCACTGACATAGCAATGCTAACAGGAGCAAAGCCTTGGTTGTGTCATTGAAATGAATAATTATGACTTGCTGGATGAGCAATAAAAGATCTCCTGAAACAGAGGGACTCAACCATGGTTTCACCTTAGGAGCAGCTGTACTGCAGTCTGGAAACCTCGCACATTGTACTGGTGCTCTGATGTGCTCATCTGTGGGGCCTTGCACACACACAGAAGGAAGAGATCCTTAAACATAAAGATGGCAGAACAAAACTTGGGTTTCAACACAGTTGTGAGAGTGGTGAGGCACTGGAAGAGGTTGCCCAGAGAAGCTGTGGATGCTCCAACCCTGGAAATGTTCAAGGCCAGGCTGGATGGATCTTTGAGCAACCTGGTTTAGTGAGAGGTATCCCTGCCCATGGCAGAGAAGCTGGAACTCGATCTTTAAAGGTCAACCCAAACCATTCCATGATCATCTGGAAGAAGAGGGAGGCTACACAGAAGCACACTGTGGCACAGCACACAGACCACCAACTGCAAAGTTTCATCTACAGTGGCAGAGTGTCAGCATGACATATGTTATCATGACTGTGGTGATAAAAATATACCTGGAGGATATATAAGTTATGTCATGCTGTCTGAAATCTCTGCAGGCCCAGTAACTAAGCAACATCTAAACCTTTGCATTCCTCATTAGGGTAGTGCAAACCCATTAACTTTGCTTGGACTGACAAGGGTCAGAATTTAACCCATTATTTCTGAGCTGGCTTTTTTTTCTTCAGTGCTGAAGTCACACATGATGGTCCCCCACAGGGCACCAACATCCAACTAAACACCTAGGGGAACCCAATATTAATGATCCAGCTCTTCATTCCTCCTCACCATACAGGAACTAAAATAGTTAGACCTTCTTTTTGTATGTTCAAAAAAAGAAGTTGATTTTCATGCACACCTCTGCCATTCCCCAGTAGAACAACCCTGGTTATATCACCTACATCACCCTTTTGCTTTCTCCCCCTGCCCTATGCCACTGGGGCTATGTCTGCATGACTCCCTCCAATCCACTAAACAAAAATGGAATCAAAACAAAGCAAAACTGAAATGGAAGCAGCAAAATGCTCTCCAGACATCCCCAGGTGTTTCGCTAATATAATACATGCCTTGCCTTCAGTTTTTCTATTTCAGCCCCATTCAACTAAGCATCCCTATTAGGACACAATCCAAAGAAGTGCTTAAATGCCTCTTTAAATACAGATGGTTTAAATACTTTTCTGAATTANGTGCATACTTACATAGTTTTTGGTAGCTAGTAACACATCACAAGTTGTGATTTTAATGTGTAAATCATATCATGGGTATTTTGCATGTTATATTCCTGTATGTAACTGCACAGACTATTCAAAGGTTATTTTCATGTACCCTCAGCCCTCTCTTGTTCCTCTCAGCTCACAGTAACTTTAAGACAAGTAAAGCTGCATCTGTCTCCTCACAGGGAAGGTGACAGGAAATGGGAAACAATGACAAGCCCAGGCCTGACTCTCAGCTTGCTAACCACTGCAAACTGTAAAATTGCCTTTCACTGCAGTCAGCACAAGGCCTTCCACTTTCTTCAGCAGCACCAGAACTTCACCTCTGCACAGGATTTCCTTGGCTTTATTGAGCCACTTATATCATACCAGTCATGCTAGTTTTTTAACAGCAACTTTAAAATACTGCAGGATAATTTCAATATTTAACACTACGTTAGAAAGGTTCAGCAAACATTATGAACATGGAACAGGCCTCCTCTGTCTGCCTGCTGTAGGCAAAGACTTTATCAAAGCAACTTATACTTGGACAGGCTGTGCAAACTGTTTGGCTGCTAAAAAATTTTGCTGACCTCTTCTTTAAGTTAGCTGCAGACTTACAGGGAGATTTACAAAACACCTCTGCCTCTAATATGTTTGGTTTATAATCAAGTAACTCGTTCATGGTGCATCCAAGTCAGTCAGGCATGAAATGCTTTCTGTAGATAAGGCAGAGAAAACTGCTGCATTCACTCCCATTCCTTGACCTTAGTGGGGCTGTTGGGATCTTGCACGTTAAGACAGGCAGAGAAAGCTCTTGAAGAATGGGGTTAAAACTAAGTCAGCCTTTCTGTTCTCTCTCAATGATTTTCAATCGATTCCAACCTCTGCTATTGTCAGCTCAGCACAGATCAGATCCACTGTGTTTTTCTCTGCCTCTTGCATTACAGCCACTGCCAAGGACTTTGCAGTGCTAGAACCACCTGACTGTCGTGCTCAGAAAAAAGAGACCCAGCAGTGATGCTCCACTGACATAGCAATGCTAACAGGAGCAAAGCCTTGGTTGTGTCATTGAAATGAATAATTATGACTTGCTGGATGAGCAATAAAAGATCTCCTGAAACAGAGGGACTCAACCATGGTTTCACCTTGGGAGCAGCTGTACTGCAGTCTGGAAACCTCGCACATTGTACTGGTGCTCTGATGTGCTCATCTGTGGGGCCTTGCACACACACAGAAGAAGGAAGAGATCCTTAAACATAAAGATGGCAAAACAAAACTTGGATTTCAACACAGCTGTGAGAGTGGTGAGGCACTGGAAGAGGTTGCCCAGAGAAGCTGTGGATGCCCCATCCCTGGAAATGTTCAAGGCCAGGCTGGATGGATCTTTGAGCAACCTGGTTTAGTGAGAGGTATCCCTGCCCACGGCAGGGAAGCTGGAACTCGATCTTTAAAGGTCAACCCAAACCATTCCATGATCATCTGGAAGAAGAGGGAGGCTACACAGAAGCACACTGTGGCACAGCACACAGACCACCAACTGCAAAGTTTCATCTACAGTGGCAGAGTGTCAGCATGACATATGTTATCATGACTGTGGTGATAAAAATATACCTGGAGGATATATAAGTTATGTCATGCTGTCTGAAATCTCTGCAGGCCCAGTAACTAAGCAACATCTAAACCTTTGCATTCCTCATTAGGGTAGTGCAAACCCATTAACTTTGCTTGGACTGACAAGGGTCAGAATTTAACCCATTATTTCTGAGCTGGCTTTTTTTTCTCCAGTGCTGAAGTCACACATGATTGTCCCTCACAGGGCACCAACATACAACTAAACACCTAGAGGAACCCAATATTAATGACCCAGCTCTTCATTCCTCCTCACCATACAGGAACTAAAATAGTTAGACCTTCTTTTTGTATGTTCAAAAAAAGAAGTTGATTTTCATGCACACCTCTGCCATTCCCCAGTAGAACAACCCTGGTTATATCACCTACATCACCCTTTTGCTTTCTCCCCCTGCCCTATGCCACTGGGGCTATGTCTGCATGACTCCCTCCAATCCACTAAACAAAAATGGAATCAAAACAAAGCAAAACTGAAATGGAAGCAGCAAAATGCTCTCCAGACATCCCCAGGTGTTTCGCTAATATAATACATGCCTTGCCTTCAGTTTTTCTATTTCAGCCCCATTCAACTAAGCATCCCTATTAGGACACAATCCAAAGAAGTGCTTAAATGCCTCTTTAAATACAGATGGTTTAAATACTTTTCTGAATTAAACCCTTTGACTCTCAGCTCTTCAGAACAGAAATTTTGGCTTACAGAGAATTGAAAAATCAGATAGAAGAATGCTCTTCATGGCTGCATTGGTGGCCTGCTGACAACACACACAAAACCAGAAATATCTTCTCACTTCCTCTTAACTTTGTGCATTGGATCTTAAAGGAGAAGACAACAGAAAGCACTTATAAATCTCATCAGACAGACCACTAGGCATGTGCTCAGAGAAAATCCATGGACCTGCCATTTCTGGGAGGGAATTACAATCATTCAATGTCAGAGTTTTCACTTGTACAACAGGAAAAGTGCTGCTCAATTCATCCTAAGAGACATTAATATGATTTGTTGCTTATCCAGTGCTTCAAGATAAAGGGTCCTTTTTACTCTAATATTTAAAATCCAAGACCTCTTTTTTTTTCCCCCAGGTCTCCAAGTGTCATTCCTGGTCTCTTACTGTGGGTGGACCACCTCATTCTGACAATAGCTGAACGCAGCTTCCCCCAGTGTCTGTGAGCAGCACTCCTACAGAAGGCAAAGGGACATCACATAGCAACCACACATGATCCAGAAGGGCTCCATGGACCCTGCAGTGCCTCCCAGCCTCCCTGCTTTTGAGAGATGGTGTGCCCAGCTCAGCATTTTCTGAGTTAGGAGCTGCATTTTCCCTCCCTTTCCTTTCAATCATTTAATTAAATCTTTTGTGAAACAATAACAAACAACAACGCCCCTCCCACACTCTCATGTTCCATTTCCATGGCAGAGAGCACAGCACCTTTTGCTCAGGCAGCCCCCCTCCCTCCCAGGAGAGCCGAAATCCCTGGATGCAGCAAGGCCACAGGGAATATATCGTGCAGTCCTGAGCACACACAAGACTCTGAGTGTGGCCGCATGTTTTGTGTCATTTTAATGACGCACAGCCCTGCTAGATTCCCCCCCTCTCAGAAAGCTTTATGTAGGAGGTATAGTTATATAATAAAATTCCTGTTTCTGCAGCATTTGCCCCATACCAACACAGAAATGCAGGCTTTATTATTTTTTCCAGCTGGCAGGCACTGAATTACAAGTGTTTTAACCCTCTTTGCACTAAACCCCCAGACTGACTTCTGACTCACAACAGCAGGAGGAACAGCCACGATCACTTCCGCTCTCTCCACTTGTGAGGATGATTCTTGGCTTTTGAGATCATTTTTATCAGCTCATAAACACCTGCTTATTAAGGATCAAATTTATTTCCTGGGGAAACTTTTACTCACTGTGCTTGAGTTGCGTCCAGGACTAATGTGCCTCAGCCTTAGGACAGGACTACTTGACCTGGTTTTACATTTTGGCTGCATTGAGAAGGATGGAGCTCATGCTGGAAAAGGGCAAAGGTGCAGCTGAGGGGTGTACTGGACTGCTCTGCCAACCACAGGGTCTGTGTAAAACCAAGACCGCAGGTATGTGATGGATACTGAAAGGGGAGCCAAGGGCTCCTTTGAAACCTTGACCTTGTGCTGGCAGGACACATCTCCCCTTGCAGTAAGGAGCTGGGTTTCTAGTCACTGTTTCTGAATGCCAGGGCACCAATTTGCTTTCCAGGACCTCGCTTTCTGTGACTCAGGTGTGCAGGCATTTTGGAAAATCTGTTAAGCCAAACGTGGACTGAAATCTCACCGAGAGACAAGTCAGTGGCCAACGCAACTTACTGGTGTCTCTTCTACCAAATCAAGGCAGGGCCTGTCTATTGTGGAAGAGTCATCCACACCCAGACAGCCAGCCAATGATCACCCAGAAAGAGAAAGCCTCTTACCTACCCAGATTTACCCTCCTCCAGCCAAAGCGTTAAAGACACTAGAAGGAAGGTTTCTGAAGCAGATGCTGTTAAACTTACATGGGAGTGTTCTGAATAGGAAAGTATTTACAGTCAATTAACAAATAACCCCTCTTGAGGGGTTATAGATGATTTGGAAAGGGATCAGGTACTTGGGAACATGCACACTACTGGCACAGTCCCAAGCAAGACCATGTCTGGACATGTCCCTCTAGTGCCTGGCACGGGTGACCAAAGCAGAGCCCAGGATAGCCAGGCAAGGAAGCACAGGGGTGCTTGACACAGCTTCCTGCCACAGAGCAGAGCCTTTTGCAGACTCCAAAACGATGTCTTGGACCCCCAACTCTTCCATGCCAGCTACTTCACAACTGACACCCATGCTTCCAAATCTCCTTCCTACAGAGTGGAGACTCCCAGAGCCTTCCCTCCACCTTTCCTTGCTGCGGCAACTCCGCCAGGTCAGTGAGCAAGGGGAACAGGGTTTGGTCCCTCAGTGAGGTACTTCTGCAGAGAAAAGGAGCCACCAGCAGGAGCATGCCCAGGACCAGAACCTGAATTCTGCAGGCTTCAGAACAGCATTAAGCCCTAGCATGGAGCATCTGTGTGTCATTTCCACAATTATAATTCTCAGCAGCTTTCTTAGCAGAGAACACAGCTGTCACCACTTTAACTGTATTCCTTCATCGACACTGACTGACCCTCATCCACAAACCTCCATGAGCAAATATTTCCAGCTACCTCTCTGTGGTGGCCTTGAAACACCCAGCAGCCTAATTCTGGGATAGAGATACCTCTTGAGCCATTTATTGACATGGATCTGTGAACATGATACATAATCTTTCCAATAATCTGCACTGAGTGAGGCCTGCTGAGTCACTATCTTTATTTTTCTGTAGGCATAAATTTTCACAGCCCACCATGAGTGCAGTGTAAGCAGTTCCACAGCAGAGCAGACCAAAAGAATAATCTTAATGTAAAAGAATGAGGGGTGCTTTATCATCATGACCTGGCTGCCTAAAAACAAGGAGGAATTGAGGATAAAACCATATTTCCCTGCCCTGCCCCACCCACACTGATTGATCTGGTCAGCGCTGCTGCCTCCACCAGCTGTCCTCCAGGAGGGCTAATGGGAAGCATGATCCTTTGTTGGTTAGTCATGTCACAGACCATTTGTGCTCCTAGCTAATGGAGCTGTCATCTGCTTATCCTGGATCGTGTGCTATAAATACACCTTTTGCTTTTGTCAGCAACCTAAGCTAACAAAGTTTTCCACAGCACGGAACTCCAAAGAAATTTTGCATTCTTAAATGAAGTTATAGGTTGTAAAATCTTCTGCTCACCTCTTATCCTGATTATTTGGTTTGGTTACCTAAAAATGTTTAATTAGGGAAAGGAAACATTTTTTTTTAAATTAGGAAGATTAATTCTGCTCTTTTTCATTCCACAGCTTCCCTTATAAACACACATTTAAATAAAAGGTGTTGGGTTTTTTTTCTCCCTGAGTCGTGCCACAAGAGACAGTGTGAAACTGGAGAACAGACAGCAGAAGAAATGATGATCTGACCTTTGCCTACAAAACAGTTTGGGAGGCATGGGGGGAGCTCGGGAAGGTTTTTTCCTCCTGTGAAGCTTCAGGCAGCCACAGGAATGTATCTCTAGGAACAGGCTGGCTCCATAAACGGGATAGAACAAGTTCAGAGCAGGGCTGCAGCTTGCTCTGACACCACTCCAGAGGTGAGAGGGAGAGGACAGGACAGTTTTGGGTACAGAGGCAAGCAGATGCTGCAGTGCTGCTGCACTGCACCCTCCACATCAGCAAGGCAGTGATGAGCAAAGAAAGGGGCACAGCTGCACAAAGCAGAGCGTCACAATTTGTTTTGGTAGCTGCTGCCTCTCAAATCTGTGGGCTGGAGTGCTGTTTTTTTGCTGCCAAGGCTTGGCTGTGGTCATGAAGGAGCTTGGGTAGGGCTGGGATCAGGCTGAGACATGAAGCTGTGTCCCTCAACAAGCAGGGCTGGGATAGCAACGTTTCCACTTTCTAATGATAAGTCTTATGAACTCTGGATAACAGCAAGAGCACTGTGTGGGTGGATTTATGTTGAAATTAACTTATGTTTAATCACATCCAGCACATAGTTGGTTTTCTGTCTGCTTTTACAGGGTCTGTTTTCTGCAAGGATGGTTCTTGCCTGGACTTGCACAGTAATTCAGATTAAGGTAGGATGTGAAACTAAAGCACAAGTGTTGATCACAAAGAACTGCAACTCTGGGTATCCCCCTGTGGAACATGAACATCTTGACCCTGTTTGGTTTAGCTTAGCTAAAAGGATGACAGCATAAGTCACACTTCTGAGTGGTTCCCCAAACCATCAATTGGCTAAATTCTTATTAACAGATGTTAATTAAGAATTTCTGTCATGTACAATAAATGAACTCTGATTTTTTTTCTCCATTTGAAGCAGTATTTTAAAAATATTTTGCTACTCTAACGTTTTGCTGTAGCAGTTCAGATCTACTTTGGGGTTTTTTTTTTAATTGTTGTTCTTTTTACACGTGTGCATGGGGTGGGGTTTTGGCTGAAGAACTTGTGAGTGTAGTTTAACCTGCTAAGAGGATGCAGTTGCTGCTGAGTTTGGCCAGGGCTGAGACCGTGGTGCAAGGACAGCAGCTGACATCCACAACTCTCTCCAGGGATGTCAAACCTCAGCACTTACTGGCTGGGTCAAACTGAACAATAAGCAGTGTTCTGTGGCACAGAGCTCATTCTAGAGCACTAGCTTTATACTGTCCTAACTTCCACAGAGGTAACATGGTTGGAAAACAGAGCACGTGCAAGGGGAATCAAAGCCAGTCGTTCTTAGATGGAGCCCAGTGGAATGGTTTTTCCTCTCAGTCATGCTAGAGAGACTCTGGAGCATCCTTGTCCAACAGGCTCCTGCAGATATGGACTTACACTGGTACTAATGACTTTCAGCTTGATCCAGATGTTCAAAACACCCTCCAGGAAGATACATTTATATTCATCCTACAGATCCCATTGATGATACGACCTGGTGCACCAAGAATCTAAATGACATGTCCAAACAGAAAAGCCAGTAGAGAGAAGGTAAGGAATACTGAGTCTCTCACAGAAGAGAGGAGACATTATCTGAACTTTCTACACTGCTGTGCTTTTCTATATGGGATATGCATAAAAGAGACAAACAAACACAATGGATTTTTATTGTCTTATTTCTTTCTATGCTGAAAGCAAATCTGGTACTTCCAATATTTTTTTCTTGCAATTTACAAATGTTTAAGATCTGATAAAATAGGGTATCTCTGTAGTTGTAAGCAATACATAGATTTTTTCTTTAAAAAGGATGACAAAGTTTTCTATTGTAACCATATTTGTGTGCAAATACATTTATCCTTCCATAGTTAATCTACAGGAAAGAAGAAGGGAATATATGTAATAAACACAACTGTAATCAGCATAAAATAATGGGAAGATAAATAAAAGTGCCTTAGAAATGCTTCTGGTAACAGTGTGCTCTTTCAGATTTTTCCATGCTTTTCTTTCACGTTAGATTATAATTGCTCTCTCAGTATATTCAGAAAGCCTGGACCAAACTATTCCTCAGTATAATTCCACTTGGATTGATCAGGATGAATTTAGCCTAGTGCTTCAAAATCACAGTTGGTTTCTTTCTCAGATAAAGCAGAATATGTTATTATGAAACTGAAGAATAAGACAGAGCAAAACTAAGCAACTCAAAAAACAAAGCATCTCATCTTTCTGACTTTATTCAGGCAACTCCAACATAGCTGTACTTCAAGGTAGTGAGCTTTTTCCTTCTTTAAGACTTGTGCTAAATGCTTCTTTTTTTTTTCTGTTTCACACTTGCTATTCTTACAATTAGCATTTATAAGCTCTATAAGGGAAACACATTAGTGAAGAAAAAATTCCTGGCTGTTTGACACAGTGAGGTTATTGATTCACAACTTTTGTAAGTGCAGACACTCTGCACAGAGACATCCAGCTACAACGTAGTGACACTTGCTACAAAACACTAATTGGCAGGCAACTTTGGGCAGGTGCTGTCTCCAAAACATCTTTTACTATTTATTATGACTATTTCTTTTTCAAAATACAGTTCACAAGTTTTTGTGTCAACTATGTCCTCTCTAAAAACTGTGGTTTTCACCTTGTTTATCTTCTCTTTTTGTCTTATTTATTTAACATACTCTGGCTTCACTTTTCCTATAATCACTTTTCCTATAATCATAGAATCATTTAGGTCAGAAAAAGTTTTTAAGATCATCTTACATAGCTGGAGTTTACTAATTTACCAGAACTGCAAAAATTTAAAAAGCCTATAAGTATTAGAACTATGTTCACAGTTGTGTGAAGATAACCTACTGACAGGAATGTGTTTAAATGAAAAAAAGAAAAAAAATTCAA
>VZTB01009769.1:58354-108399 GCA_013397245.1 Thryothorus ludovicianus | reverse complement strand
CCCCTTTTTTTTTTTTTTGTTATTCTGCCTGACGTAAAACCAGATAATGAAAGAACTTTAAATATGAAAGATAGCTATCATGGTTTTAAGAAGTGATGGTGAAATAAACATCTCTTCTGAAAACTTCTTTTCCCCAAGTAATTTCTTTTCAGTGCAATGTAACATTTTCCCCTTCCACTATGAAAAGGAAATGCACACGTTCAAACTCACACATAAAAAATTCCCGGTGTAGGAATCACAATGAAAACTGAGACCCCAGGAGATGAGCAGTGACACAGAGGGAAGAGCAGAGAAAGGACAATGTAAACAGGTGGGTCCTTGCTCTGAGGCCACGATTGCTTGTTTGGGCTGAAGTGGATAAATCCACTTATCTGCACAAACCTCTGCTAGTGCTGTGACAGACAGCGGGGGCAGAGAGGAACCAGCTCCACCTCGCTGCACGTCCCTACCCTGGGAGGGCAAAACCTCAGCAGGATTGGGATTAACACTTGGTAGAAGTACACACCAAATTCTGGTAGATCAGATTTCATCCCTGCTCTAGTAAACAGGGCATGGATTTGCCTTTTCACCCACACAGCAGCCTACACCACAGCAGCTACGTTCTGCAGTCCCAGAGATGGGCAGCATGAGCCCTTCCCACCTTAATAAACAGGACAAGAGCATGAGCACAACAGGGCCCTCCTGGAACGGGGCTGAAGTTTGTTTAAACTCTCTCACCTCCGATCACATTTACATTTCCCACACTAACCTTCCCCCAGTTTACTGCCACGTGCCTTTCTGGAGAAAGGGAAGTCTGGCTTTGAAGGGCCGCTCTAAAAAATCTGAGGAGGTTGTAAAGTTACAGCAGAAGCCATGGCAACAAAGGGCTCAACTGAAGTGACTGCTCCCTTAGGAAAAAACAAATAGCCTGTAAGTAGGTGCCCAATGAGGTTTGCTGCATGAGCATAAGGAACAGGCCAGGAAGCTACAGAACATAAAGAATTCCTGCTGTGTTTCCCCAGTGTGTGTATCCTTTAAATTCAAGTGTGTGCATGAAAACAGTTCCTGAATGCATTAGCTCTGCACATCCGGAGACATAGGTCCAGTCATGCATTAGCCTACACATCTCTATTTCTTCCCCAAAGAAAAAAGAGTATCCAGAGGCATGCAGGTATCCAGGGGAACCCCACAATTAAGAGAAAATAATGCATGTTCACTTCCAAACAGATAAAATCTAACTGCAGATAAAATCTAAGCATCATCTTGCATGTTTCCTTCAGAACTACTCACTGTAAAAATCCTCTAGGTTTCGGAACAACTCCTTTGAACCTGAGAATGTACAACATAGAGAAGTATGGATGAGTATTTAGGAGATGTAAAGTCATGCTTAGGGCTCAAAACCCCTTAACTCACAGGTACCAAAAAGAGGAGCTCCCATATCCTCTTCCCACCTACTGTCTCTCACTACTTCCAGCCACAAAGATTGCTTTGTGTTGCACTGATCCTTTTCATATCTGCCAATGGGCCACTGTAATATGTTAAAAGGGTACAAAGCACAGGGGATGGCCAGCAGGAAAGCCACGTGTATTTCCAGAGGTTTAGGGAGTTTTAATAAAAATAATCTCCTGAGATGGCCTAACAATTGATAAAACAGTGAGGAAGTAGACACCAGAAGCTGAAAACTGTGGGTTGTAGAAG
Organism: Thryothorus ludovicianus; assembly: GCA_013397245.1. Taxonomy (NCBI): domain Eukaryota; kingdom Metazoa; phylum Chordata; class Aves; order Passeriformes; family Certhiidae; genus Thryothorus; species Thryothorus ludovicianus. The sequence continues at coordinate 106,722 of VZTB01009769.1, read as the reverse complement.
TCACACACTGAAAAGTATTTCTTCTCTTTCCAGGTTTTGCACTAAGTTATCTCGGAGCTTTTTGGAAAAGCTTTGAGACCAACAGGAAAGAGCTGCTTGCTATGCAACTGTAGAAAACTGGTCAATTGTGGGTGCAGACCAAAACTAGGAATGGGCTCAACCAGGGATGAAGACAAATTAATAGACTGTAGATTCCTTTTACTGTCCTTGGAATTGTTTCTATACATGAAGGTCTTTGGTTGAGGAATTTCCTCGACCACTGATTATCAGAAACTGGAAGGCTTAAAGCCAAGATATCCCTGCCCTCTTGGGATCTGCTAATGCCTGCTACCAAAAACCAGAACATTAAATACAACTTGGCACAAAATCATCCCAGAAGACACTGCTTTTAACTGGTTCTGTCCCAGCCAGTGAGGCCAGGCCTGCATTAGCCAGCTTGTTCTGTTTCTAGAACACGGCTATTTTCCAAGCAGGGATCAGAGCTGGACATAACCCCCATAACCCGTGCTGACCTCTTCATGCCAAGTTGACTGTTTCACCACTGACCCTCTTGAAGAAGCTTTCACATGACTATGCCACAAACACTAGAACATATTGCCAAATATTTATTAAATGCCGGGGTTTGTGTTATCTTTGGGCACCACCGAAGTCTGCACGCTCCAGGGGAGGTTTCCTCACACTGAGGGTTCAGCTGGACTAAGCACTTCGAAAACTCCTCTTGGAAGGTTTCCCAGTTCATCTGTGTATGCTTGATTGGCAAAACCAATGTTGTATCTCTTTTAAGGGTTGGTAATCGAGCTGCTTAGCCTCTGTCCCAGACCATTAGCACTGTCATCATTCCGTACCTCAGCATGACCCCCGAGCTGCTCTGCTCTTAACATTTTCCACCTGTGACAAACCAACCTTTTCCCCTGGTACAAATTTGCAATTTCTTTGCCTCCTATTTAAGAGTTATTAAACCTGCAGTGTGACTATAAGATTCACCCCTTGATTACCAGCTTTCCCTAACAGCTTCCTCTGAAAAACTTTACCAAAAGCCTTTTAGGAGTGTAAATAAGTTACAGTATATCCAACATTTCTCCCATTGTGCACTACCATAACTTTTGGAAAGAACTCTAATATATTAGAGGAAGTTTACACTTAGAGAAAGCATGCTGGCTTGCACCTCAGGTACTTTATAATGACATCTACAATGACTTTCTCAACAATTTTCTTAGGCACTTAAATGAGGGTCATGAGTTTATAATTCCCTGGATCACCCTTATCATCTCTCCCACCTCAATAAAAAGAGCACTGGCAGATTCTTATTATAGCTGTAACCATAAATTAAATCATATTTATTTTGGGGTTGTTTTTTCGTAGGAGGTAATTCAGCTAATACTAAAGAAATTAACTGCTGACTAAATAGATTAATGTAGTTCAAATATTATAATATTAATACTCTCTATATTTACATATACATGTCAACCTCAAACAGCTTTAACAACAAAGCCACTATCTTTATCTCCATCTTGAAGAGCAGGAAAATGAAGCACAGACAAGGGCATTACAGGGCAAAGTTAAGAGCAGAGTCCAAGTCTCATACTTGTATCACTGCCTGCTAAATCATAAGATTCCATGAGGGCTTATTAAGTATAAAATTATCTCTACTCCTGCCAACTCCTTACCAAAAGGTAATGTTAAGCTCACCAGGTATTCCAGTGTAAAAAGTATTTTATATTCTAATTTTCTCTTCTTAATTGTCCCTTAAGCCTCCAGAATTATTCAGGCTCATCAGCTCTCTAGTGGATTTCTAATATAATGCTGGAAGAAAATTACTCTTTTTATACATATATATATATATTTGTCCTTTTAACTTCCTTTCATTCATCTTGGTGTCTAGCTTTCCTACAAAAGCATACACTTTACTACTTGCATGACTCATATTGAGTTTATTTTCCCCTCACCAACTATTGCTCTACATTTTTATTTGTCTCTTCACATTTAAGCATTTTTTTCTCTCCTTATACTCCTTTCTCTCCCATTACCCTATAAAAATAAGTGTCATCATTCTTTCATTGACTCTTTCGTTTGTATATACACCAATCACATTCAGTAGCACCAAGGTGACGGATACAGAGATACCCTGCAGTCACCAGTTCCACTCAGTAAACAATCAGATTCTTATTTTTTTTTCCAGGATCAGACCCTCAAAATAGGCTCGAGTAGAGCTGTTCAGTGCAGCCAAAGACAAGGAGTGAAATCAGTCTTCCTTGTACTAAGTCAAAGTAGTCCAACTTGTTTCAGGCTATTTTTAATTGGTTTCCTCAGTCTTCTTTTCTAATGACAACCTGATGATTCTCTCATTCCTCTTCCCTGAAAAAAAACCTTCCTTGATGCTAGGTATCACATAAAAGTTAATAACTTCGGTGTACAGAGTGCCTGTTATCCAAAAGAATCCAAAGGAGCTTTGGGAACCCTACACAGTCTCATTGACTGGAACAACTGATCCATGAACGGGAGGAGGATATGCAGCAGCTGTTTATCAACACTTGGAAACATGGAGCACAATAGGACAAATGTTGCAGGTTGAGAATGCAGCAAGAAGTCAGGAGAGCAAAATATAATTCTTGCACCTGGAATTGGGTTAGATGTTACTGTTGGCACCCTTTTTCTAGGAAAAGTGTCATGGGATAACTATTAATAACATTTTTCAATTTCTTGAGTAAACACTTCATCCAAAATATGCAAGGTGTAATTTCTTGCTTCAGTGTTTTTGTACTGAAAGAGGAACAGAGAAGGGAAGCTCAACTTGAAAGCTTCCATGGTGTGGCAAAAATGACAGCTAACTTCATGGTCTTCCTTGGAGAAGGTTCTAAGCAGCAATATAGAATCATGGAATCATTAAGGTTAGAAAAAACCTTTTAGATAATCAAGTCCAACCATCAAACCAGCACCCTCATCATGTTCGCCATTAAACCACATCCCCAAGTGCCATATCTAAACATTTTTTCAAAACTTCCAGAGATAGTGATTGCACCACCTCCCTGGGCAGCCTGTTCCAATGCTTTACAACCATTTCTGTGAGGAAATTTTTCCTAGATTCAACCTAAGCCTCTCCTGGCACAACTTGAGGTCACTTCCCCTGATCCTTTCATTTATTACCTGGGAGAAGAAGGTACCCCCCACCTGGCTATAGTGTCCTTTCAAGGATTTGTAGAGCACAATAAGGTTTTCCCTGAGCCTCCTTTTCTCCAGGCTAAACACCCGTGACTCCCTCAGCTGCTTTTCACAGGACTTGTGTTCCAGACCTTTCCCAGCTCCACTGCCCTTCTCTGGACACCCTCCAGCACCTCAATGTCTTTCTTGTAGTGAGGGGTCAGAACTGGACACAGCACTCGAGGTGTGGCCTCAGCAGTGCCCAGTACAGGGGGACAATCCCTGCCCTGGCCCTGCTGGCCACACCATTGCTGATGCCACTGCCCTCCTTGGCTACCTGGGCACAGCTGGCTCGTGTTAGCCAGCAGCATGAAACAAGCATCCCCAGAAACACATTTCAGTGGGCCCCTATCAGACAGGACTGCAGACCTGCCATGGCCCAGTGGCCAGTGCACAGGTTCCCAGGGCAAACACTCATGAGCACATTTTGGCTTACTTGGGACAGCTGACCAAATTATTTGCCCCAAGGACAGCTGTGTATCTTATAGCCAATCCTGGCTTGTAACAACCATCCCATTTTTAGGTCAGCAGACACCAGATTCAGTGTCCCTAAGACATCAGGCTGCAAACCATAGATTCAGAAGGTACCATGAGAGCTCTGCCACCTATACAGTGGAAGTCAGCAGGTAGCTCAGAGTGATAGCTCAGCCAGTTATCCTAATGCAAGTCACCTCCACTTATGTGTCAGACAACTAGGGTGTGTAAGTAATGTTGAAGCTTTTTCAAGCTGCAGATCAGCCCTAGATCAGGAGCATGCAAGAGCAGTTCTATTCTTCTCCATGCTGTACCTTTCTAAAAGGCAGACATTTCATGTAAGCTATCTTTGCCCTTTATTCTTCATTGTGCAGCTAGCAATACCCAGGCACGGAATCAAGGCATGTAAGCTGTAGGTACCTCAGTGCTTCACTTTGTAGGAGCCATGCTTTTCAGTAAAATCATCACCTTTCCCTCTCCCTCTGCAATTAGGCATATCAGTGTTTCCCACCAAACACTGACCTGCCCAGCCTAGTAACTTAAAAGATGAGATGAGAGAGCACTTCACAGTACAGTGCAACCACATTCTTTTATGAGGATGACTACTGGAAGACATAAAACTAGCTACTGAAAGGGGCCAGACATATTTACTCCTAGAAAAAAAACAGCTTTCCTCTTCAATCTTTTAGAAAACTAAAACCAACCCCATTTCAAAACACTGTTTGTCCTTACCCACTCCTACAAGCTATGTCCTCTATCATTTACAACCTGTTTACATTAGTGGGCAGATGGAGCCATTACTGCCCTTCTGGCTGATTTTCCCAGGTCTTTAAACTCTTCTTGAGCTGCTGCACTTGTTATCACTGCTTTGATCCAGAGACTGACAACACTCTACTTACTGCTGCAGCTTTACGATCTATCCTGGAATTTTTATCCCTGCCATTTCTCTACTTTATAGGCCTTCAAGCTGAAACACTCCTGCAAGGGAGCTCCTGGAATCTTTTATGTAATGCATTACTTTTCTGTGGGTGAAAGCAACCTGTGTTTTCTCTGGAGTTTGTTATGTGTCAGTATTACAATATTCATTGCCTACACTGTGCTTCAGACATGCCAGGCCAGTCTGTTTTGTCACAGCATTAGCATCTGACCCCTTGGACTTTCTTCTCAGTCTTCAAAATCTAAAAGAAGGAAGCTTTGGTTGTCACTTACAAACGTTATTGAATTAACTACTTTCACCTATTAATACTGCAAGTCAGGGTGGAAACATGACAAGGAAGCCCAGCCAGAGTCTTCCAAACTACAGCTAGTGTTGAACTTCAAGCTGTAAAAAATAATTTTAAAATTAAGGATAAATTATGTATAGACTGAAAAATAACTATTCAGTATAATAAATGTGTATATTATCTATCCATTTAAGTTATTGCTACCAGTGTTTTTCTTCAGAAGTGAAGGAAGTATGTCATTCCTCAAGCTGGTCAGTGTGAAATGTACATTTTTAATTTGTAAGCTTATCAGAAATACTAAATCCTATTTCCAACTCACAGCTAATACTACATCTGGCTTGTATTACTTCTCTCCTTGCAGCTTCTACCTTAAAAAACAGGCAGCTAGTCAATCTTAGGAGATGACATGACAAACGACACACATTTCAATGGGATTTAACAATAAACAGCCACCTCAACAAAGAGAAGCCTTCCCCCGCCTCCCCACTAAAGCAGCATCAGACAAGAAACTAAGTGAGACATGTGAACAGAGAAGCATTCCAATTAACGTGTTCCATCTCCTCTAAAGCAGAGACCAAAGGCTACCGCTGCTGCGGATGCTGGGGGATGCAGAGCAGTAATTGTCACTTGAGCTCTTCACTCCCCGCTCCCTCCCAGCCGGCTTTCTCCCTCTCCAATTACTGCCGGCATTTGCGTTCCGACGTGTGCCATCAGGGGCCGGGGCACACGCACCAGCCTTGGGGACACACAGCAAAGCCAGGCCACTCTTCAGGCCCGCTGATGCCACGCCGTGTCCTTGGGGTGTGGGACCTCCCCCCACCTGACGCCACATTGTGCTCCAAGGGGCGCTCAGGGATCTGCCGGGACCTGGAGGAGAAAGGCATCCCAAGCCCAGCAGCTGAGAGCCTGCAAGAGGCCACAGAGGAGTTTATCAGAGGAGGTCAGGCACAAAAAACACTGGATACCAATGGTACACGTTTTGTTTCTGATGCATCTCCTGATATTCCATCATCCCGGGTTGCATTTTCTACTCCAAATCCTTTTGTGCTTCAAAGCTGCACAGCAGGCAGAGTTGGTTTACTTCAGTAGGACTGTTTTTTAGTGCTTCACACAGAATGGCAAGGTTGGAGAGGACCACTAGTCTAGTCCAAACTCTCTGCTCAAGCAGTGTCCCCTAAAAATCATTAACTCAGGACTGTGTCCAAATGTATTTTGAATATATCCTGGGAAGGAGACTCCGTAACCTCTTTGGCAGCCTGTTCCCAGTGCTTGGTCACATGCACAGTAAAGAATCTCTTCCTCATGTTCAGGTGGAACTTTCTGTTCCAGGTTCAGCCTGTTGCCTCTCATCCTATTGCCCAGCACCACTAAGAAGGGCCTGGTCCATCCTCTGGACACACCCACTTCAGACATTTATAGACATTGACAAGATTCCTTCTCAGTCTTCTCCAGGTTAAACTGGCCCAGTTCTCTCAGCCTTTCCCCCACAAGAGGAATGCTCCAAACCCATGAGCACCTTTCACAACCCTTCAGCATCTCCATTTCTCTGGTACTAAGGACCCAAAAACTGGACACAGCACTCCATGTGAGGTCTCACCAGGGTGTGAGTACAGGGCACCAGTATTTGTACTTTGGTAGCAGCTACACGTGGAAGCTCCAGCTTGGGTGCTGGATGTTTATACTCATATTCTTGAGCAGATGGAAGGCACTGGATTAGTCAAGGAGGAACATGGATAAAACAAAGATTCTCACCTTCTAAGCTAGGAATGGTCACCATACATATCGGTGATGTGACATTACCTGACCACAGAGAGCTGGGAGTGGATGCAAGAGGGCCTGGGATGACTGTGGGGAGGCTGAAATTCCAGACAACTACTACTCTGTAGGGCTAAGATGAAAACACAGCACCTACAGCTGCTCATTTACTGCTTTGCTTCCTAAACAGTGCAGCTAAGACAATAGCACGTAAAAATTCATCAATACTTAATGGATTCCCTTCATTGCAGGTTGAAGCCTGCCTATTTGCTAAGTATCACAACAAAAATTTACCACCAGTTTTAGAGGTGTATCAGCTCTTTAAACAATCCATTTACTTAATAGTATTTGGAGCTCAGGGATCACTCTTCCTCGCTGACAGAAAAGTCTGTGGTGCCTGCATTTGTCAGCCTGCTCTGTGACATCTCATCACTACATGAGGTGCAGCAGAGACCTCCGAGAGGGAAGAACCATTTCAGCTAGATCTAATTCAACATGGCCTCTGTCACTGAAAATAGTATTTCTTCTGATGTCTGCAGCCAAAAAGAATCAGGAGTACAGAACCATCAGTTTTATTTACTGACAAGATGCATTTCCATGGGTTTTTCCATGAAAGACGGAATTTTAAAATAATTCTGTGGGCAACTCAGGTTGTCCACCCATTGCCCAAATGGAATGGGATACAAATAGCCAGCAAGTGTGGAGCAAATGCTACCTCCTGCTTAGGAGTGTGCTAGGGAAAGGTTGCTTGCCACTGATAAGCTGCAATCAGAGGCTATGAACTATCCTTAGCATACCTGAGAAGCATTTTGCTCCATGTTAACCAAAGAAAATCAGAGATCAAGACAAACCAAAACAAACTACACTGCTTGCCTTTTCTTCTTAACTGGCCACTAGAAAAGTGATGGAAGACTAGGATTTCTGTGACATCCAGATTGCCACTTCAAGTTAAAAAAAGCACCTGCATATAAAGCTCTCACAGAGCTTATTTTTCCCTGCCATATGACCACTGCCATTGAAAAAAAAAATAAAAATTGTTTAAACAAACAAGCTAAAACAGCTTCTAAAACGTAGCCAGAGATTGGACAATGGTTAATTTAAGGCCAACAGAAAAGTAATTCACCTTTTCTTTTGTTTCTTTTTAATTGTTTTTAAATGGGCTTTTTTGACTGACTGTGTATCTGAAATCTTCTGTATTAATAAGCTGATCAGTTACTGGCTCTCTATCTGCTAACCTGAGCCAAAAAATCTGCTCTTTTCTCTTTTGTCTCCAAGCCAAAAGAAATTTGTATGGGAAATAAGTCTTCTCTCTCTCCCTGCACTGAGTCACAACACAATGGTAATTTGAAAACCTTCTATTTATCACCAGGAACAAAAATGCTAAGCCAGATATCAAAGAAGGGTTTGAAACAGGGTCTCCAGAATAAAAACTCCTACCACTAAAAGCCACACAACTCCTGACCCAGGCATTCTGCCTCTGAACACCACCATGGCACAGACAGGGCTGTCCTTTTGTTTCAGTTCATACTGGCTTGACTGACCTCATGTTGTCCTGTAATTCTATATTATTTATGGTTTATTCCTGCTACAAAATATAACAGTCTTTTGTTACTCTGTTTACCATTCTGGTTCCGCCAAACTCAAAATCTGCATTTACAAAGTAGGCATTTTTTCTGCACTTTTAAAAGTGGAAAGGTCCAGGTATTGAATATGGTAGGTGGAAAAAAAAGTTCCACAGAGGGAATTTCTTCAGACAAGCTGAATGACAGCTGGGGAAGAATGGTCTGATGGAATCATCTGGGATGAATTCACTGATTGTTATTGCTTCTTCAAGTGACACAGCAAGGACAGCAGCTAAAGGCTGAGGTGGCTCCTTAGTGTTGGGACTAAGGGGAGATGATGTCCCAAATGCCCCACCTCAAGTTTATTCTGTTAACCCTGCCTTTAGGAACTGGTGCAGTCAGCTGTCATTCAAAGGATCTTGGCCATGGAGGGCTCTGCTTCCCATCAGCAGAGCGGCTAAATTAGTGCATATTTGTGGAAGTCTTTGTCACATTTTATAGAGTTTTGACTAAAACCTGCTGCTGCACCTTATTTTGGTGTCCCTACCATACAAACTGAAGGATGTATGTGCTCCCATCCTACACAGAGATGCTACTTCCTTAAGAACCCACAGTATCTACACTTGGTGTACCAGCAGGTATGAAGCACTCTCCACACATTTTCAAGAAGGATGTCTTGGTTTGAGACAAGTCAGGAGGAAACATTGTGAAATGAGCATCTCCTCTAAAGAAGGCAGGTTTCAGTACCCCCCCATCAATTCAAAAAGAATTTCTTGGAAGAAAGTAAAAACACCTCTTTAGTTAACAAGTCAGGTGCACACAGGGTACAGGGGAAAAACCCAACCAAAACACTGTTAATATCTGAACCATCTCACTGCAGAGAAAGTTGGTGGATTTTAGAATTTTAGAACCTTGCTTGGGTTCTCCCGAGGTCCAGAGCCAGGATGTGGCATCCCAGGGCCTCCCTGCTGGGTTGTGGCATAGGGCTCCTGGTGATGTTCAGGTGTTTGGACCAGAGCAAAGCTGAACAGTTCCAAGTGCTGCAGTAGCCTCTCATTAGGAATAGAAATGAGCCAGGACACAGACATTTAATGTGAAAAGGGCCCCAGTTTATCATTCCCTATAGCTTGGCCATCCTGGCTCTGATTGCAGCGAGCTCCTGCTGTATGGTCCCATGGCAGACTCTGACTGCAGGGTATCTCCTGCAATACTGGACTGCAAATATCAAAAATTTGCAGTCTCTGAACACAGGCCTTCACCTAGCTCAACCACATCTGCAGGCTTCCATCAGACCCAGACTGACCTCACAGCTGATCTTTTGCCAGCAGGAACTCTCTTCATTGTTTCGTTCTTCTTTGCATCTCTCTGGATCTTTCCTTCTTCCTCAGAGTGCCTCTTCCTCCAGGTCCTCTTCCTCAAAGGGCTTCTCCTCATCAAAAGGCTCACTTGGCCAGCCAACCCACCCCTTTTATCACACCTATCTTTATTTGTCACAGCTGCAACCCATCAAAAGCAAGGCTGTTCCTCTTCTTTGGCAATGAGCACAGCTGTAACTTACAGGGGCAAGGTTGCCTGTAATTGCCTCATTCATACAACATTCCAGAAGTAGTAGCCACAGTCCTGGGAAAAACTTCTTACCTCAGCTAACAAAAAAGAAGCTAGCTAAAAGCAAAGAATTTAACTCTCCCTCTCTCTGCTAAGAAAGAACCAATAGAGCAAGAGGAGTATCTGTGTGTGAACACAGACTGCCAAAAATATTACCTTGGCTTCCCCCTCTTCCCCTGGGCCTAGCTTAAAGTTACAAGAGTCATTTCTGGGCATAAAACAGACAATAGGGAAATACAGTATCATCACACCACCCCAGGACAAAGCATTTTAGATCTTCTCTAATTCATTGCTTTAGTGATCATCACCATCATCTTCACATGCCCAATACCTTTTCATACTGAATTCTTGAGGATTATGCTATCTGAACACCAGAGAGAATAAGCCAGCAAGAGGTTGACTGACTTGGTTGAGACTGTACTGAGTCCTCCCAGCTGTAACAGACCAGGACCTTTGGCTGAGTGGCAGCAATTATTTGAAACGTTAAGCTACAAAAAGCAAGACAAGTTGCACTGAAATCCTGGACCACTTTGCAATAGGATGCACAGTACACCAGCTTCTTTTCTTCTTGCCCCATATCCCCAAGCAAACACGAGTCAAACAGAATAAAAAAAAAAAGATTAATAGTGCATACAGTCATCCAGAGGTTCTCAATAAGGAAAGCACAGGCAGAACTGCAACAAATAGCTACATTTCTTTTAAACCCACGGAGGACAAAAAACATCTTTTTTGGGACTAAGATTTAGTGTTGCATCAGAGGCAGAGCTCACTTGTGCATGCACGTGCATATATCATCCAAAACAGCTGAGAGTGCATAAATTTCAGGTTCTCTCCTAATGGTCAGTCGGTTTAATTAACAGCAATCTTTAATGGCTACAGCAGGCATAGGTAACCTGGCTATAATTTACATCTTGAGACAACAAGCCATCAGCCAGATTTCCAGAGGCACACAGCACTCACTGATCTCAGAACTGAAATGAGGTTTGGGTGCTTGGCTTTGGAGTCAGGACTGAAGATCTCTTTTGTCCCCTTTCTTCCTCTCTTTCTCTTCTTTTCATCTTACCCCTTCATCCAAACCTCACTGCTGTGTGTTTATATCTGCTGTATGTTTATATAGTAGGAAAGGGATTAACCCTTCAATTTCCATGCCAAGAGTGTAGTTAACTGCCAGGACTTTGTGAGTTTGTGTGGACCCTCTGGACTTTTGTTCTTCCTTTTGACCAAGAGCATTTATGAATCTCATGTGCTCACTTCCCCTTAAGGGTGTGACATCACATTTTTGGTGTCATGGGCAGGATGCTGTGGTGGAAAGAGTCTGTGATTCCATCATTCCACCTCTGAGTTCCAGGGGTTCTATTGGTTGGTAACAGCCAGGAGAGATCCAAGCAGCTGCAAGCCAACACTGTCCTAGAAATGTCAGTGCTCCTTGATTTTGGAAAAGCTGAGAGAGTATAATGCCTTCCCAATTCCCCTGGGCACAGAATAGGCAAATGAAAATTGTTATAATCCTAAGGTGGTGGTGAAATGCATAAATGTGGTATTAAGAGAACAAAAGGTACAAAAGAGGAAAGGTAAAGCAATTTTATGTGCAGTTTTGAGAGTGGCTTTTACTACTGCCCAAAAGGAAAGGTATGTCAACAAATGAGTAGAGGGGGAAAAATGACTGGATGTCTGCAGGATTTGGTGAAAAGATTGCAGGATCAGTTAAAGGAGAAGAGAGAAAGTAGGCTTTGGGAGAAAATGTTGGGTTTTACTGAGCATGAGCAGGCTAGGAGGCTTCAGGTGGAGCTTTGGGATGTGGATGAGAGAATATTATAGGAGAAATTGCAGGATTTAGAACTTGGGCCATTTGCAGAAACACTATCCCATAACAACGACTTTTTGTAACCAATGAAGAAGTCAGAAGACAGTGCACAGGTCAATTTTTCTGACAAAGCAAGATGTAACATTTGCATTGTCATCTGATGTGGAAGTAACACTAGGACCCCTAATTAAGACTGAAACCACAGACCATGGTCAGGGTCAGCAGACTGCTACCCAAACAGTGCTGTACACAGCAACTGAGGTATCAGAGTTCCAGGAAAAATAGAGCAGACTTGCAGAGTATGGAAATGTATGGGGTGATCCCAACACTGAACAGGGGAAAGACGATTCTTTCTCTTCAAGTTTCCCTGAGTCTACTAGACCCCAGGGTAGAGCAGAAAAAGCACATAAAATGTTACTTTCTTTGTAAAGTAACACCACCACCACCCATTTTATTTGAATCAGGGGGCTGATTTGCCAAGAGCATTATGGCCACAAGCCAGATGAGATGGAAATGGGGCGAGTGGAATCCTACTGCATACATAGCGATGGCCCAAACATTGAGATTCCAGGAGGTTCTTGTCACCAAATAATAACGTTTCTAATAGTAACTCAAATTCAGAGAGTATCCCATTTGTGGAGGCAACCTGAACCACAGGAGACTCTCCCAAAAAGGTGGGGGAAGCAGCAACAGCAGTAGAGCAAGCACTTCATGAACCACAAGTTGACCTCCCACCTGAGGAACATCAAGGCCAAACTGGCCCTGACAGACCAAAGAGATCTTTCCTATTCAACTCAACTGCAGTTACACATATTCTGAGTGGAGAAAAAGAATTTTGTCATCAGCTTGAGCTGTTAAACAACTTGAGCCACTAAGGGGTAACCTGTCCAGACCAACCCCACCAGAATGCGTTTTATTTTCTCTTAGCAGGAACGATACCAGGAATTATGTCAGCATACCCCCACTGAAGATCAAGTCAACCACGGAAGGACTGCTTACCCTTCTCACAGGAGCAATGACTGCCAGCATGAAACAAATTTGGCTCACACATCAACAAGCTGGACCCATAGAGTGGAGATTCTGTTCTTTATTTATGGCAACAATAGTACATTCTGCACCACACATCTCTCAACTGTGGGGGCTATTTACTATGGCATTTATAAAGGAAGGAGATGAAAGTTATTTACTCAGTGAAATGCAAAAAGTAGCCTGGGATAATGCAACGGAATTTGAAAGGTTGCATTGGTGGTAACTAACTAATTTCACTTCTGACTCCACCAAGAGTAGAAGCATTTTAACAATATGCAATACTTTGGTACATACTATAAACCCAATCATTGTGTCAGTGTCGCCCTCATTTTTCAAGTTTTCTGAAACACTTTCTAACTTGATGTTTTTCATTGTTCTTAGTTCTTTCTCACACACAGGTGTTATCAAAAGTATGTTTTTGATACATCAAAGTTATTTACATACTTTCTCTTGATGTGAAGAACAACTGATGGGCAGTTGTCTTGACCAACGGGATGGGAGAGGTGTCAGCCGCCTTCTCCAATCCCTTGTCTGTGTGAAAATACTACAAATATAGAGTCAAATGTTTTAATAAATAGTTTTTAACCTTCTCAAGAGAAAGTATGTCCATGTGTATCCCTGCATGTCCCACAGCGACATGTCAGGATTAAATCCCAGCAGAGCTGTACTTTAGTCCCTGGAGCAGAGAGTAAGGGCCTAATGAAAGGGATATGTCTGCATAAGAACCTCCTGAGACTTTATACTTGGTAGAAAACCTTGTTGCAGATACAAGTAATCACTCACATTTGTGTCTATAACTATGTTGAAATTATAGGATCTGGTTTTAGTTATTGAGCTTCTGTTACATCTTATCAATTGTTATGATTTAAGACCTACACCCTACCCCTGTTGGAATAAATCTCAGCTTGATAAAGCTGCTACTGAAGCAAGCACGAGAAAATGGACAAAAGACTGATTACTGCTCCTCATGATGTAAAAGAAATCCAGGTGATGGAATGGGTGAGAAAGGATGGGGAACAACATTGGTGGGACATTGTTTGGATGGTTGCCAACAGCAACTTGAGTTTTTAACAAGGTGTTGCATCCCATGATTGTTCTTTTAATATTAACCTTTCTGCCTTTCATTTTGATGATTGCATTGTACATCAAGTTGTGAAGGATTATAGACAGATTATCCCCAAAGAGTTGAGACACAGGGAAAAAGGTGCAAATGCATTCTACAAGCTTTCTCATTTTTTCCCTTTACAAAGAACAGTTTGCCAAGTCCATATTGATGTTTGTGCCACAGGGTGGTGCAGAATCCCAGAAGACAGGGGGCCAATGTGTCTGTCTCAAACACCAAGAGAGCTGGCCAGGGATTGTTGGTAATGACACGCCGTGAAAAAGAACAAGATGTGGCTGGAGAAGGGGGCCATGCAGAGGCAGGGCAGCACTTTCCCAGGATAAACATCCTTGTTCTAATTCCTGGAGATAAGCACAACATGGTGCTGCACAAGTGCAGGAATGAGGTTGAGTGTATGTCAGGGACTGATATGGTTCATGCCTTAAACACTTTCATGAAGTTTTACCCATTATAGCAAAATATTGGATAAAGAAACTAGAACCACAGAAGCCTTCCTGAAAAATTTCAGACTGTGAGTTAAGCCACCTAGATAAGAGAAAGAGCACACTATTGTTTAATCATCTCAGGTCTAGGGAGAAACAAACAAGGCTGAAGGAGAGGACTGTATCCACAAGAGAGCCAAACACAGCAGGGAATCATCTCTGGGTGGGTTTGGGGTGGGAGACACCACAGCCCACAGAAGCCAGGCTTACTCCCCTCAAAACAAGGAGGGGAGAAGGTTTCAGGTTTAACCTCTGGTCAGAGGCAGTGAACACCCATCCTCCCTCACACAAACCAGCCCAGCTGTGAAACCCCAACCCCACAGGACATTCATGTAGGAGGCAGCTGAGGGGGAGCCTTAATCCATCACAGCCCCCCAAAGTGCCCCAGAGTCATCCCTGAGCCTTGCACCGTGGGACTGCAGCGATAAAACAAACCCAGAGTCTGTGTAAGAGACAATGGCAAACTCCCCCCACCCCGGGAGCTGCCTGGGTTTTCCTACCTGGCCTAAGCATAGATCAACCCATCACCACCAAGATCTGCTAGAGAGGATCAACAGAGCATTGCTGGGATCCATGGATGATGATATTTTCTTTATTCTGCCACTCTCTTTCTGTCCTCCTCATCTTTTTCCTATTTCTCTCTCTTCCTTTTACTCTTNCACAAGTGCAGGAATGAGGTTGAGTGTATGTCAGGGACTGATATGGTTCATGCCTTAAACACTTTCATGAAGTTTTACCCATTATAGCAAAATATTGGATAAAGAAGCTAGAACCATAGAAGTCTTCCTGAAAAACTNGAGGCAGCTGAGGGGGAGCCTTAATCCATCACAGCCCCCCAAAGTGCCCCAGAGTCATCCCTGAGCCTTGCACCGTGGGACTGCAGCGATAAAACAAACCCAGAGTCTGTGTAAGAGACAATGGCAAACTCCCCCCACCCCGGGAGCTGCCTGGGTTTTCCTACCTGGCCTAAGCATAGATCAACCCATCACCACCAAGATCTGCTAGAGAGGATCAACAGAGCATTGCTGGGATCCATGGATTGATGATATTTTCTTTATTCTGTCACTCTCTTTCTCTTCCTTTTACTCTCCTTTTTCTCTCTCACCCTCTCATATTTATTATCAAATAAAACCCATACTTATTTTCATTGGCATATGGTCTTGTTTGCACCTTAATTCTGCCAGAGGCATTTCTAAAAGCTTTAATAACTGGATGATAAATGTGTACGGAAGGGGTTAAGACCACCCAAGACCCCAAAGCCCTCCAGCTCATTTTCAGGAAGGACTAGAGGAATGGACTGCACATGGTAACTAATCTGCACAAAAAGGTATCCCCACGAAACTGGGCAAGTTCTGGTCCCTCACTGCCAACGCGTTCAGTTCAAGCAATACTTTTTACATGGAGTAGATGAAACGTTTCTTCTATCTCAAAAGTTAATGAATACTAATAAATGAATGAGATGCCTTAATAACTCCAAATCCCATAAGCAAAGAAGTACTCCACTGTACACTGTAAACTCAAAAGAAAATTAAGGATGTAAAGTCAAACCATGGGAAAGGATGAAAAAGGCAGTTTTTTCAACCATTCATACAATACCTGGCTACCAAATCTGTAAAGCAGTAATAGCACCATGTACACTTTTTTAAGCTTCTGTTTCTCCCTTCACCAAAGAATGCTCCTGCTTCCCCATCTATTTCCCTTTCCGAAAGGTACTCAGGAAAATTATTTTTATCTAGCAAACAGAAGTCCCTAAGAACTTACAAATCAACCATATATGCTACCCCAATTCTCATTATAGAACAATTCCAGCACTTACATACTACTGTATTTCATTTGTTAATTTTCAAACCTGCATGCCTGAAGATTTGCTTCCAGAAGTTCCCAGAAATATACTTCAGCACTTAAAAGAAGCTATTTGGATGGAAAAAATATCTTCCATTTTAGAAGTGGGGAGAGGGAACCAAGTCCAGCATTCTTCTCTCCTGCCTCAACAGACAGGCACCATCACTACACCCATCCTTCATGCACAGCAAAAAGGTTGTGGTAGATTCTGATTATTTTACTGCCTCACAGATTACATTCACTTCTCCAGGAAGCTGCTTCTCTTCACAGCCTCTCTTCGTCTTTTCCAAATCACATTTAGACTCTCACCTCTGATCAGCCCACAGCAGATACTGACCCCTCTTTACTAGTTAAACTGCCAAACCTCTTCATGCTCCTCATAAACTCCCATAACTGCCCAAATTCCTCCAATGTTGGGACAGAGAATGTACTGAGACCATGTTAGCTAATATCCAGTCACAGCCACTTTGCTTTCTGCCTGCTGTCCATTTGGGATCTCTTCCAGGTATAAACCTGGAACATGAGCATCCTCTGGTATAGCACCTGGCAAAAGAGAGCTGCGAGCTTTGGCTGCACTCTTGATACTCTGGTATACGAGAAAGTGAAGAGCATCAGCAACAGGGAAACTGCAGAAAGGTTTAATAGATTCGACCACTTAAAACACTAACCCACAGGAGCACATACCAGTCCCTTTACATGTGCTAAAATAGTTGCACAAAAGCTTCATAAACCACTGCTACCATCATCACCTCCTCTGCTACCTGGGCAGTGGCTTTTTTACCTATCTTTTCTTTAGTGACAGGATGAGAGGACAGTGTTGAGCTGCACCAAGGGAGGTTTATGTTGGATGTTAGAAAGAATTTATTCACAGAAAGAGTGAACATTGCAATGCGCTGCCCAGCGAGGTGGCAGAATCACCGTCCCTGGAGGTGTTTAAGGAAGGATTGGATATGGCAGTGTCACAGTCTGGTTGACAAGGTGGTGTTAGGTCACAGGTTGGACTTGATGATCTCAGAGGTCTTTCCCAATGTAATTGATTCTGTGATTCTTGCCTTACTGCTAGAAGGGATAAAAAAAGCCCTCTGCTGCTGGAGCTCTTTACCCTGGCCCCTGAGGGCAGGCATGTTTTCTTCTTCAGCCTATTTATGATTGTCTCTGCTGTGCACTTGCATTTCCAGGCAAACAGAAAAGAAGAGTTGCTCTCACTGGCACACGGTAACCTAAGGGCATGTGGAGTACCCACCAAGCTGGCATGACAGTCATGGCCTGATACAGCCCAAGCTCAAAGGGAGTTGAAACACTGAGACACAGAATGTCTGTCAGTCCTGATAATGGACTGTGCAACTACTCCACCTTCGCTGCAATTTTTACCCATCTTAAAATCAGGATTAATCACCACTACATTCAATTGCTACAGCTAACTGATAGCGTGTGAAAAGTTTTGCTTTTTCCCTGTCTGGTCCAGGGCACGTGTTGATCAGCTGAATGACACTCGTGTAAAAGCACAAGCTCTGGTCCCCTTTGTTTTGTGCCACAGCTGCACTCGAACCCTGTTGGCATCACTGGCAGAACAAAGGAGACAAAGGCTGACAGAGGAGAAGGAGATTGTTAGGTTCCTAAAGAGCAGCAATATTAGAAAAAAAAAAAGAAGTTAAATAAAAAGCAAACTCCAGGAAAGGACCCACCTGGACCAGAAGCAATTTTTAAAGGAGGAAGCTTTGCCCATCTGCCACGCGTGGAGGGCTCACCATTCATAAACCTGGCCTTTCCTTACAGTTTTGTGCAAGAGAGCATGGATTTGGTGAACAAAGAGATCCAGAGGGCTGTTTCCTACGCCACTCCAGCTGTAGCAATGCCTGCACTGCCTTATCTCTTTGTAAACAAGCTAAACTAGGCTGGGCTAAGAGCACAGGAAAGTACACTAACCAGGAGTGGATTTAAGGCTCTTGGCACTAGACACAGCCACTTGGTTTAAGTGGCACGTGTCTCAGTATTAAGGCTCATGCTAAGCATGCAAATGGATGTGGCAGGCATGCTCTGCTCTGAGTTTAATGCAGGAAATTGTGTGTGCTCCAGTACTGTAACATAGGAAATCTGAGAGCTAAAAATGCACCCTGGGGAATTAAATCTCAGCTCTTTGCCCGTCTGCAACTCAGGAGTGCCCAGAGTGGCCTTTGTATAGCGTCACCTCCAAACATAGCCTGATCTGCACTTACTTCCTCTACTACCTAACATGCAAGGGACATTTCCAGGGAGACAAAAGGCTGTATTTCCATCCCAAGCAGCTCACAAAGTAAGGATATGCAGAGGGGACGGATGTGTCACTTCAGTCTCCCCCTTTGCACAGCTTCAGAGCCCAAACTTCCTTCTACTCACTCAATTAGCAGAAGTACATTGCTGCATTTATTTGTTAGTGCAGCGAGACATCCTTGTCAGCAGCACTGAAGCTGTGCGAGTGACTCTTGCAGATGCCATTGTTCTTAGACATGGGATTTCATTTCATAAAGCCTGCCCACCGAGAGATATGTTGGGAAGGAGGGGACAGGAAGGAGGGGGAGGGAGGAAAGTGGGGGGGAGCCTTTTACCAGAGAGGGGGAAAGAAACCCTCAGAGATCCAAAATAAATGATTCTTGATTCACAGGGAGGCAGGAAACACAGCTCACACCCAAACAGAGACACTCCTCGATGGCAGACGAGCATCCTGATGATTGCTGGCTTTGTTGTTAGAGCAGGAAACTCCCCCGCCCCGCTCTGTAGCGCTGGATTCTCGCAGGCACCGAGCGCTCCTCGCCTTTTGCCGCTCCCTTTTCTGCTGGAACACGCTGCAGAGCAGCTGAAATGGGAAACATCCCGGCATGCGGCATCTTTCAACTCGCCCAGCAAATAATCTGCTCTAATTCAAAGGGCTGGCAGCGAACAAGATATTACAAAAACATATTTCCTGTGCGTTAGCACAGCAAACAGCATAGTACAAAACTCATGATAAGCCACCATATGGCTTCTACCATATTATTTTTGCTAATAATGTAAAACAACACGCACTGTGGTAGCTGCAACAGCCACGATGCCACTACTCCCTGTTTGTGCCAGGATTAAAGTGGTTTCTTATTAATTATTTAGGTATAGCATTGTATTTAAAAAACCCTGAGAATGGAATAATATTATTCTTATTTAGTTATTTTTCACCTAGAGTACGATTAAACTGTTCGTAAGTCAGAAGTCCCAATTTTTCAGCAAAACTAGGATGAGAAAACATCATTTACTGAAAAAACAGTAAGCATTATGTTGGCAACCTAGTAAAAATATCTATTAAAACACCAGCATGAGTTTCTAGCAAGCAATAGCTGAGCAACTATTCTGAGCTGTAAAGATGAGACAGAACCAGAGAGCTCTGTCCTGCTGTGATGAGCTGCAAACTTAATCAGGATCCATACTGGCTTGAAATATGTAATGTGTATTGTCCATTTCCCACCTCCTCTGTGTGTGTGTGCAGATGGTCAAAACCTTACAACTAACCCTGAGCAATGGATAATGAGGTAATAACACTTGCCAGCCTCCAGCCTCCGTGGTTACTTCCAAATTAACATCCAAACTGCCTTATGCAATTCACAACACCAGAAACAAGAGTCTAGTTCACCAGTCAGACCGCCTTGTTAGTCAGGAAATGGTTAGAGCAGCTACATTTCTGTACCTATTTTTGCTCTTTAAAATTGTGTACAGCTACTGTAAACATACACATCAAAACTCCTCTGTGTTCCAGCTTCAAGAGAAAAAGAACAACAACAACAAAACACTGTGAAAAATACCCCAGCCCCCTCCTACCCAGACTTGTCCTGAATACTAATGCTAAAACTATTACAAAATGCTAATTTGGTACCAGCAACCTATGATTAAAAAAACAATGAAGCACCTCAAGCACATGAATTAGGGCATCATCTTAGACATGGTTTTTTCATCTTAAGCTAGAAACCCCCTGCATATACACATCTGGGCCTTTTCTTGCTCTTCATGATCTCAAAACTATATTAAAGATGCAAATCTTTATGTAAGCTAGTCTAATGCATTTGGGGTCTGAACAAAAGCTAAAGACACCACAGTACTTTTAAAGGCAAGCACAAATGAAGCCAAAATCTCAGCTAGGGTTATTTTCTGTCAGCAAACACTCCCTGAAGGCAATTCTGATGGATTACTGGGATGCCTATTGAGTTACTTGAGTACCATTACCTAACGTTCAGTATTTGGTATAGAACATCACTGCACACTTTCTTACTTAACATACTTAAGCACTCAGTGGTAAAGATGCAATTTCATGACACTTTTGAGGCAAGAGTCTCAAAGTTTTAGTAACACTAATAATTAATCCTTACAAGTTTTATTTCCTCTCCAGTTTAAGGCATAGGAAAGGCTGATTTGCTTCTCCATGCTGCACTGTTCACCAAACAGCAAACCTTGAAATGGAAACCTCAGTGCTCAATTTCTTTTCGTGTGTTCTAAGCACTTGACACTGCTCCCTCACCACCATATCGAACTTTTTTACTCTTATCTTGCATATGTGCATAGCATCTAACTTACCTAATGCCTCCCATCAATAGAGTGAAAAAGTAGGCAAATCTCCCAAAATTCCTGCAAATGTACTCATCATTTAAGAGAAGGAAAAACTGATTGCTTGGCCAGGACCAACCATTAAACTGCAGGACCTTTCCTACTCCACCCTTCACTTTTTGTCTAAAACACTGAAATGTTTAGAACAGGGATAAAGAACTAACCTTGCTCAAAGCTTGGTTAAAAAATGGCAAAAAAAAAAGAAAAAAAGACGAAAATTAGAATGAATCCAGAAACTCCTCCACTCTCACCCAGATCAAAACTTTCCTTTATATACAATGTATCTTTACCACATACATTGTATAAAGGTGTTCATTTTACCAAGCCATTATAAATATTCAATAACTCCCTACATCAATAGCATCTTTGACAGATCCATAAGTAACTATTTGACTCTTGTTAAATCCTCCATAGGAAACTTCGATGAAAACAAAAGTTCCTCCTACTTGCAATAAAAACATTTGTGTCATCTACAAACTCAGAAATATCTCAAACCAAAACACGTAATGCTGGGTTCTGGAGTGTAGAGAAGCTGAATGGTGGGTTAGAAACAACTAAGCCAAGAATTTAAAAATAATTTTATTTATTTTTTTCCTATTTAAAATTGCAGCCACATCAGATTGATTATATCAGTCAACTGATAAAACATTTACACTGTTTGGCTGATGTTCTTCAATTCACAATTGCATGCAATTAACAACTACAAAGCTGCAATTAAAACTTGCAAGAGGTAAGCAAATCTCCCATAGGGTCTCCCAGAAGTAGACAAAGTAGCATTTCCACTTTAGATCAAAGTGAACTACAAAAACCAACTAAATTCAAACAAAGTACTGCAGGAAACAAACACTTCACATTTGACAAGAACAGAAGTTAATTTTTTCACCATCATTTTCACTATTCTCCTTGCAAAGAGTTTGCTTCCATTAGAGAGGGAAGGCAGGTCAGTAGCTAGTACAAGGCAAGGGGGACTTGCCAAAATGACACAGATTAATTTTACTGTCAGGAACTGCAGCAAATCTCAGCAGTTTGAGAGGTACCATCAGCTGGAAAGGGGAGGGGATGAGAGTCAGGATCCATTTGAAATGCCACAGAATGTAGGCCTCAAACCCACAAGAGAGAACAGTTCTGGAAAAGAAATTACTTTAGAGCAAACCTAACAAATATTTCCTTTAAGATATCTTGACTTCGAGGTGCTATTTCACAATTTTGGTTTTTTATCATCTCTAAATCTGAACAACTTTCTGTTAGCAACTCTGAGGTACAGTAGTGACTGATCATCTTCCCTTTGTTATTATTGGGTTCCAGGGCCTGCTCCAGCTCTCACCTAGAAGCATCTGCCATTCCTCCCATTTCTTTTCCATCTCAGCCTAACACCACCGTCATTTTGACTTTGAGAAAGCAGCAAAGACATAATAATGCTGATGTCTATTTGTATATATTTTCCCCCTTTAAAACTGATTTTGCTCATATGAAGGCATAAACAACCTAAAGAAGCATCTCTGAGCCATGCATAGCTTTCACAAAAAGCTGCCTTTAATGCTCTCTAGTTCTCTTCCACCTGATCCTGCAAACACTGCTGGCAATTTTCCCCCCCATGCCTCTAACATATTTTCACTTAGCACCAGTTTGATGTATAAGATCTGACAGGCAGGCAGTTATAGGCCACCTGCATCACTGTCACCATGACAACAGTGAAAGACAATCCATGATCCCATGCCCTGGTCACACGTTTCAATACAGCTTATCTGTCCAGAGCCACTGAGTCTAATGGAAGAGAGTAATTACAATCTTCCACTCATTGTCAAAATTCTCACCATATAATGCTCTTCAAAATTATTTTATTCCTCTCTCATGGCTACTTTGCAAGGGAAAAAAAAACAAAAAAGGGAAAACAAACTGCAAAAGAAACCTTAAGTAGGTTTGGAAGGGAGAGGAAGAGTGAAAAGCAAGTCTGTGCCTGACAGAAAAATGCAGCAGTGTGAGAAAACTGGCTCTTTGCAATGCTGAGGGACTAATCAGAAGCAGGGGAATGTACCAACCACCAAGAGGGATAAATGAAAATTTCTCTTCTATTTGTCATAGAGCATCACTTAAGATCCTTTTGGTTTTGCACTGGAGGTGAAGAGAGGATACTAGCTGCCCTCTTTTCCCTCCCCTTCTTGGGAAACTTCTTCCTATCAAAATGAGCAAGCACCACGCTGCACTGTGCAGCAGCGGCAGGCTCAGCAAGCAGCATGGCTCTTCAGATGGCCGTGTCACTAAAGAGAGAGGGAGCCCTGTGTCTGAGACAGCAGAGCAGCAGCTCCTCCTCTCCACCCTCTCTAACAGACTATCTCGTAATTTTTCATTTTTAAAGCAGAACTGCAGGGTAAACCTTCAGAATTTTACCCTTTCTGCTCACTGCATTCCCTCTGTCTCTGGCAGAAAATGCCAAAATGTTATTCCTTCATCTATGGTCACAGCCATAATTAGGATGGAAATTAGGGGAAAATGATACTCAGCTTGCTGAGTAAAACAGGGACATTACTTCCCTGCCTAGCGGGGAACCGAGAGGACAGAGAGAATCCAGCCATGACACAGAGCAGTGCTTATTTTGAAGTATGGCAAAGGTTGGACAGTGAGTTCTTGGACTCTCATCCTGCAGCAGGTACAAACACAGCACCTTCTGGCACAGAATTCGGTGCTGGAGGATTAGGTCACATCCATAATAAATGAAAAGCTTTGCTTTCTGCTTGATACTCCTTGTCCCAGTCCTTCCTTCTTCTCCAAGCACCTTCATGCCAGCCAGTCAGCACACCGAAGCTCCAATTTATTAGGCACATAATAAATACCTCTTGAATTAGTAAAATGTGATAAATCAGGAACAAAACAAAAAGATACAGTAATTTATTAAAATGTTTCATCCACCCATGTCCAAACCACAACAGTAAATAAAATGTCAGATGACTGCCCATTTTAGAGATATATTTGCAGCAGAATGCTTTTGGCCACAGCATTGGCACCAGGAAATGAAAGCTTCATTCACAGCACATTACTTGCATTTGCCATGCAGGGTTCCCCCGGCTCAGCTGACACAGTAACCCCACTGTAGCTCCGGCCCCAGAGCCCTGACTCTCAACTCCCAAACCACAAGGTAAATAAAGAGTCAGTCTTTTTTGGTCTGTACTTACAGGAACACAAACAGGGCTGAGGACCCTCAGTCCTGATGTAGTTCAAGCACGCATTTGAAATCACCTTTAGCATTCATGGCAGAATCACTTGAAAGAGACGCAACGCTGTGATTTAATGACCACTTTTTAACATATCAGCCAAATAAAATGTTACAAGCAACAAAGGTAATAGTATCTAAGTTTCCCTAGAGCTGCGGCTCCCTGCCCAAGCCCTGCAGAGCCAGCAGCGCACACAGGCGGCCAAGGGGGCACAGGGAGGTGTCCGGAGGGGCAGCAGCAATGGCCTGGCATGGGCTCTGCACATTCCACAGGGCACAGCTGGAAAAGCTCTACTCATGACAAGTAGGCGGGAGCCCTTCTTTCCTCTTTTTTAAGGGAGACGGCGGGTTTTCCAGCTGAGGTAAAGCAGGCATCCCAGCAGATCCCTGTCGGCCGAGGCGCTGGCGCGGGGCTGGCCCGCGCAGGATGCCCCCAGCTCCGTGCTGCCTTCTGGCACGGGTTCAGCACCATCGCAAAGGGAAGGGTGCCACCTACAGCACCGCGCACAGCGCTTCCTCCAGCACCATGCCTTGCCTTGGACGGCTCCCAGTGAAGAATTAATCAGGGCCAGCCCCCTCAAATGGAGGCCTGAGGACTCTTCCATGACAGAGGTAGGCAATGTCCTCAAACTGGTTTTTTATTTTAGGAAGGCAGAGGTAGTGTCTCAAATAGATGCCTTGCCTTCATTTCTTTGGTATCTTGCTGTCGTGAGTATTTTGTCTTCTACAATACCTGCATGTCAGTACTATCAAAACCACTGCACTAACTTCTATTTTTTTAAGATATATCTTAGAGTGTCAAACATGATTTACTTCAGAACTTCTTCAGAGAACATTTGGTTCCTGCCCTCTCACATTTATGTGTGTAATTTCTTCCCCTCTCCATGGGAAAGATCAATTCAAGTAACACATTTTTAGTCTTGTACAAGCTGCATCTTTTGGAGTTCCTCTGTGTGCAACACCCAACCTCTGGAAAGAAATAAGAGTTGAGGTGCCTCTTCCTGTTTTTAATCTTACTAAACCACTTCTAATTCATACAGGGGATGCATAAGCAATAGGTAGAATCTGCAAACCAGTTCTTGCTTTTATGGAAGAGTGCTGGCTCTATTTGTCAATGCTAATCTGAGATAAATGTCCCTATGCTTAATACATGACACACACACACACACTGTCCAGAAGGAAGACAAAGAAGCTGAATAAGTCTGACAGAGCCCACCTGCCACTGTTGATGAAACAGTCAGAAAATGAATAGGTATCCATAGCCACTGCAAGAACAAAAAGCAAAATCCTGTAAACCAGAATAAGTTTAGCTAAATATGAGGATTAGGTTCTCATCTTTTCTTCATTCTTTGGTTTTTATTACTCAAGATTCTTTCTAATTATTACAAATCTGCCATGAAAAATAAAATCTGGTCAGAGAGTTGAGATGCTACCAAGTCCGGAAATAGAAAAAAATTAGAATTAATACATTTTTAATAAACTGTTTCATTCATAAAAGCCCAAGTGTTCTCCCTGTTTGGGGTGACTTCAGGAATGACCCCAGGGAACCAAAGGCCACAACAACATGCCTCACTGAACTTGATGTGGTCAGAAGGCATCTTGTCCAGCAAATTCTGGATAGCATGAGATGAAATGTGCCAGTAAGTGCCTCTCCATATCCAGGGGCCTGTGCCTGGGGACAGGCACAAAGCAGCCACAGGGAATAGCCACAGACCACCACCACCACACAGGATCTTTGCTGGCACTGCATACAACCAGTCTGGAGTGAAAAATTGCACTGGAAACAGGCCAGAGGAATGTCACAAGTCTACCTTTGCACTAATCCAGCCAATTTTGGTGTTCTGTGTCTCTGGTTCAGCTACCAGAGGAACAGCAGCTGGGAAGTTCTTTCACCAGCATCCCTGTCTCCCACATACCCATCATCCAAACACTGGGCTTCTACATGGGGATGGCATCCCTGTCCCCAAGCCTCCCTCACATCTGCAGCTGCTGCAAGGATGTCACCCATCACCACACTGGCACAGGCTCATGGGGAACAGGACAGAAGGACACACTGCTTTTGCTGGGATTTTGTGCATGCATAGGATCACTGAAAACTTCACACTGTGGCTTCCTGGCAAGAAGCCAGCTGGAAAAGGCCAGCTGGAGAAATGGTGGTCTGACAGCAGAAACCCAGTGCAAAAATATGTAACTGCAAAT
Organism: Thryothorus ludovicianus; assembly: GCA_013397245.1. Taxonomy (NCBI): domain Eukaryota; kingdom Metazoa; phylum Chordata; class Aves; order Passeriformes; family Certhiidae; genus Thryothorus; species Thryothorus ludovicianus. Next base: position 80,616 of record VZTB01009769.1, on the reverse strand, counting down.
CCAAGTGCCCCATATCAGAACTCTGCTGTCCTGAGGCATTTGGTCTGTTAATAATCTCACTCCTGTGGCTAAGAGCCATCAAAGACCTTGAACCTACATGGAAACCACTACGACCCAAAGAGTCTTCAGCATTCAGAAGGGCAAAATCCTACCACTGACATGGGCCAGAAAATCTGAGATACAGTCTCATCTATCAGAATTTATATACATATATTTTATACAATATTTATAGCTGTTTATAGATAAATAAAGATTACTAGAAGCCAAAATGTAGTAAGCACAATAGGCAGCAGAAAAGAATCCCCAGACAACTAAATAGAACCACAAATAGAAATGTGAGTCACATCACCTGAAAGTGAGAAGCATAAACACCAACCAGTGACCAGAGAGATGTGTACCTGTGCATCACATGCTCCCACATCTATAATGCATCTCCTCCAAAAGCAGAGGTGCCTTCTGCAGGCCAGTGCTGCTGCTGGCAGCATGCTGAAGAGGAAAGGTGCAATACTCGGTACCTGCTCTGTCAGCTGAGGTGTTTTCAGCCAGACACACCAGACACAGATGTCCCTGCACACACAGTACTTCCATTCAGTGACTGCTGCTATATTTATGGGCTGCCACGTTCACAAACAAGTCATATGTTCAATCAACTGGACATGTCAGACACCTTCAGCTTCACACTCACTGCACCTGTTAGTATCTAACTGCATTTTTGTTCTGGTATTTATTTATTTATCCTCTCAGGCTTAATTTATTCATATTTTTTTTTCAGATAGATGCTGTAGATGCATGTAGAATCCTGCACTCAGCATCTGTCTGCTAGGCTTTGCAACCACCCAAAGACATGCCCAACTTGTGTTGTCTAAGATCTATTGCTTAGGACATTTTTTTCCCTGTGTTTAAACTCTTGCCCTGCAGGTCCTTTGAGTTTCAAAATCTCACCTGAAGCCTAAGGGCGGTGAAGACTTGCCAACTGGACGCAATATGACAAATGGAACTAATCTCAGCAATACCTTCCTAGTTTCCTTCCCAACAAGCAAATGCTCTTCACAGTTCTGACCTGCTGCTGGAGCCAAGCAACTCAGCTGCTTCAATGAGAACTGCTGTGATACAGCTCCACTCGTAGCTGGCTGACAGATACAGACTCAGGAGTGAAACCCCCTTTCACTGCTTCTTCCTCAAATGTGTAAGGATGGTTTGGCTGATGGGAAGAAGTGTGTACTTTTCTAACTACTGTTCTGTAGAGCTACTATTTGTACATAGTCTGGTAAGCATCCAACCCCTGTAACTTTGAATCAGCGTTCAGTCTTTCCTCAGGAATAAACACAAGAAATCCCCTACCAGTTCTTCCTCTTCCTGAAGGGCAAACTCTGCCACAAACAAGCCACAGCATTCCTCGCTCAGTATCAGTCCCCTCCCTACAGCATATACAGACTAATCCTGAAGAATATGAGCAGCACATTTACTTTTCTATGATATAACAATTAGGAGATTTTCCAGATGAAAACAGAAAATATGCCACGAATGAAAACTCCCATATGTCAACAAATAAACTGGTATTAGTTGCAAAGAAAGCCACAAATCACAATCATCCACTTCTCCAGAGTGAAGCCTGACTAAAAGGAAACATCTATAAAATGAGCCTGGATGCCTTTGCTAATGAGTAATGAGAGGTGTTAAATTACCAGCTGCCACAGGCACTTCCCCTGAAAAAACTCAGCTTTTAGGGAAGGTGAGGACTTGCACATCAAGCAACTAACCATGGAGAGACCAAGAGAACCCTTTCAGTAACTCCAAACTCATCTTGGAACGTGCACTGTAGTTTTAGTGAGCCAAAATTGGTAAAACTATGACCATACTTGATGAACAGCTGGACACTATCGACATCACTGCCATTTCCACCACCCTTTCTCCTCGTCATGCCCTCTTAATGAGTTTTCATATCTCTCATTAAGATTTATTGTATTAAACCCTACACCCACCCTCAGGTGTGCGTACTGAATCTAATCTCTGTCTGGAACACATTGTACTTATCCATACAGTCTGTTCCAGGCCCTTGCAGTCCTCAGAACAGATTATCTGCCTGTCAGTATCTACAAAAATATGTTACATCTAACTGAGGTTTCAAGCTGCAGAAAAAGGGTTTTCTAGAAAATAGAGCAATAGTTTCTCACCAAAAGGAAAGGTGGGGGCAAGGGTAGTGACTGCAGTACTATTTCTCAGTTATACTAATTAAGGAAAAGTACTTGGTGTTAGAGTATAGATTATTTACTCCAGCATAACTGAGGGTCTAGTCTGAATTCCACAGAATGGTTCAAAGTTTTCACCCCTTGTGAACACCAACCAGATTTGGGCCAAGCATTCCAGATATCATTAAATACAGAAATAAACTCTGCAGGTATTTATTGATTAACAACTGTGGTGTGTGGTAGATAATTTCTACTCTTGTGCCACTTCATTAGGTATCCATTTTTATTCCTACAACATAACCAGATAACTCATTTTTCAAGACTTCATTATATACAGAATTGTAGTGTAAAGTGTGTCTGCAAAGAAGTGATATAGGTGTATGTGTCTACATTCTAACACAAACATAACTGAGACAAGCAGATCAAGACAAATATTTCTACATTAATTTTTTCTGTGTAATTGCTTTCCAATTTTTCCCACAGTCCAATTTTTGAAAATCTATTTTTAGTCTATCAGAACTTTATCTTTTTCCATAGTCAAAAAGGAAAGGTTGGTCACAGTCAAAATTTGCTAATGTTTTCCTAATCACAGAGTCTGTGGGGGAAGAAAAGTATGTAAATATATTTTATTACCCTGCACTCAATATCTAACTCCAAAGAGCAAAAGAGAAGAGAGTTCTCCCTTACATGCATATCTGCAAATTAAGAAAAGATGATGATATTTGAGCAATCTCCAGCTAAGCACTTTCCAACATGGTCAATCAGGTTACAGATGACAAACCACACTTAAATTATTCCTGAGATACAAAGGCTGTAATTTTCTACAACATTTACTGGATTTGCTAGTTCTCTTGGACTGCTGAATTGGCAACAGTATCAATTATAGTTTCAATAGGTAAACACAGACTTACATTAGCATTTTTGGCAAAACTACATGCTATTATATATATACACACACATATATGCACACAAACAGAGTATTTAACTGCTTATGTCAGCCACTTGCAATAATGACAACCTCAAAATTTGTTTTTGGACTTTGCCCATCTCCATGATGAAGGAAATTTACTGACCAAAACCAGTGAACCACGCTGCTTGGAATAAGCAAGCATCTGATCCATGGAGCCTCCCAGGTGTGCCAGGTACTTCCCAAACACAATCACAGCCTTCTTGTTCTAATTGTCAGGACAGGTTAAAACCTCCTACCCTCTCCTTCCCTTCCTACTGTGGCAAGATCTGTACAATCAGAAAAGCAGAACATCTGCCAAACAAGTTTTCTCCTTAAATCCCCACATAAATCCATTTCCTCAAGGAATTGTATTATCTAGAACCCACATATTTCCCACCCATATGCTTCTAAGGATTAAAAGCTATCAGGATAAGGTCTTCAGCAAATCCAACACAAGCTTAAAACTCACTGGTGATGGAAATATGTTCCAGTCTGCACTGATTTTATTGCAATCTATACACTAAATAATGCTGAGGAGGAGAGGGTATAAGAAGACTCAATGCAGCCAGCCAGGCTGACAGAACAAAACAGCTCAGACACTTGAACTCACATGTACTACTACTTCAAACTTCCTGGATTACATTTGATTCCTTCCCCTTAAAGAACAGAAAAACAAGCCATTTAACAACCTAGACATTGAAACTGAGATGTTGGAGATGATATCAGCACTCCACAACTCCAAAGCCCATCTCCAAATTAAGTGTTATGGTGTGAAATGTGGTGTATTACCCTTCAATTGAAGCACAAATATGTCTTTTGTCACAATGTCTGCTCACTGCTTTCCAGCAGGGAGAGGGGGTGGTGGTGTGATCTTCAAAACTCTCCACCACAGCAGCTTTGCACTTCTACTTTGCACCAAGACCAATGGACCCCTAGCTCACCATTAAATTTCTCTAAAACTGTGTTTTACTTGAACACATTGTCTTTCCTCACTGTTTTGGACACTCAAAACGACAAATGATTCCAAATGCCAGCTGATGAGTCAAAAAAACCTTCCCATTATGATATATCACAAACCACAACTAATTTAAGTAAATAAAAATAATCAATTTACCCTTGTGAGTAGAACAGTGCATTTATGAGATCTACTTGCTCTGAGGACACCTTCACCACCTGGCAGCTGAGCACAGATAAAGCCCATCTGATCTGGAGATTATGAGGAAAAAGTACCATTTTCTCCTGTGATTTCAAGTTAAAGGAAAAGAGACGGGGAGGGCCAGAGTCTGACATCCTTAGTTAAGAAAGAGAGAAAAAAAACCCAACCTCATAAAGATCTCACTGAATTTTAGCCCACTAAAAAGCAAACAGAACTGAAAATGGTAAAAAAAACAAAAGAAATCAACTGTATATAAACAAGTTTCATTATGATACAAAATATTTACTGGTCATGAACATCTGTAGAAATTACATATTTGTGCTGCATTATCATCTCAATTACACTGTTAAACTACTCAACCCCTTCTTTATTCTGATATAAAAGTTAAAAAACACACACAAAGGAGAATGTTTGAACTGATGAACACAGCAAAGGAAGTGCAGATAGGTATCAGTCAAACCGTGCAAGCAACTTAAAATTGGGGGATGGAATAAGTGCAGTGCTAAATGGCAAAGGGCTTCAGTCCCAGCACATTCCCACTTCATTTGAAGGCACAATGGCTGATATAAATCAAAGTGATTTAAATTGCTGAATTTAAACAGGATTCAAATTATCAAGCAGGAGATCCTCATGAATAAATCAGTTTAGGAGCATGGCTGGATTTGTACTAATTTTTCTAAGGAAGGGTCAATTCTTACTGATTGGTAACTTTAAAGTCTTACTTGACAACTCCATGTGTCCTTTTCATGAACACACAAACCACTCTGCATTAATACAGCAAAATATTGTTTTCTAATTAATTTTTTTAAAATACCTTCAGTGCACCTCTCATGTAAGAATAAAAGTTTATCCAATTGGGCTTTTGCTGTATTTACAAATATTTAAAGATGAGTAGATACCTTGGCTTTCATCTTATGGGAAGCAGATATCTCCTCTTCATACTCAGCTTTCAGCTTTAAACAAATTAATTGAATCAAGTAAACTGATGAAGACTCCATATCAGTACCAGCACAGAAGGCTCCTATTGCCTTGTTTGGAATTTTAAGACTCCCTTGGTCCAGAATACTTCCTAAATGTCAACCTTTGCTGGTTCAATTTCTTTCAAAATTTCAGTATAAATATGGTGCTCAGTTGCTTTTTAAAAAATGGTTGGATTATTTTAACAGGTGACAGAAAGTTTAGGCATAAGCAATCTTATTTTCACATCCGATTCGTGTTTTGAAAATTAATTTTAACTCTGATAATAGAGCTCATAAATCTGAATTAAGAGCTAGGTAAAATTCAGTGTTTCAGGTGGGGAGAGTGTGACTGTGTGTGTATTAAAAGAAAAAAAAAAATCAAATCACGCTTCAAACAAGGGCCTGAGCAGAGAAATAGAAATAAACACCTAGGACAACTCATGAAAGAATAACTGCAGCTGACATATGAAAAAAAAAAAATCACCCTCATCCATCAGTTTAACCTGGTTAATTTTGAATTATCTTTTTGGAACACAGACTGCAAGTAACCAGAAAACAACAGCATAAGGTTGGATGGAGCTTTGAGCAGCTTGGTCTGGTGGAAAGTTTCCCTGTCAGTGCCTAGAAGTAAATGATCTTTAAGATGCCTTCCAACCCATTCTATGATTCTCTAACCACCTCAAAACCTGGGAGAGGAAGAGCTCTTGATGGACCTGAGGAAAAGGAGCATCAGGATACGATATTCTAAATATCTATACTTTGTTTCAAAATTTCTTCTCTTACTATTCTAATGCCCCTGAAGTAGGTGAGTTCCATGAAAAGCCAGATGAAGTGTAGGACACTGCCAGCAGTGTCTTTTCACTGTGACAGGAACCATGCTTTGGGAAATCTGAAATAAACCATTTAGACTCTCTGCAGTGGTCAATAGATATGGCTTCATTTTAGGCTCCCTACATCCTCCTTCAGCTTGCAAAGGGCAGCATCATTGCTGTTTGCAGAAAAATAAAGCAGCAGATTTTTCCTTTTCCTAGACTAATCTGTTTTACTAAGCATGGTAGCAGTTCCTGAAATAGACACCAAGAACTGCTGCTTTTACCAGCACAATCCACCTTGGGTTTCTTTCTTCTGTCTTAGTGAATTCTTCCCTTGCTGCCTCTGCCAACTTTCTGGGGCAGAAGCTGAACAACCAGGACAGTCAGGAATACATCCATATAAAAGTGCTCAAAGCCACAGCGAATCTGTAGTGTTTCTCACACATCACTCCATGCCAAAAATAGGAAAAACTAAGGCAGAAATACTACATTTGTTTTAAAGCTCTTGTCAAATCTTTTTCCCACTGCACAAAGCGAGAGAGACTGAACAAAGTGCATTGGAAGAAGAAAAATATCGAATGAGAAAAATAAAATAAAAATCAGAATATGAATGGGACACACATTTTTAACAGTATCTTTTAAAAAGTATTTGCTCCTCTAGCTCAAAACCATTCTCCCAGCAGCTGGGTTTTAGCTCCAGAAGGACCCTGGCCATTGCTGGCCAGCACATCACAGAGTGAATAAGAGTGCACATCCCCTGCCCCCTGAGCCTCCCTGCATAGCCTGGCTATTTTTGTGTCCAGGATAGCGTGTGAGCTCAAAGCTTATTACCAAAGGTTTCCCCCTGCACGAGTAATGCCAAGGATTCTTCTATTTTTTTAATTGTGGGAACAGATGCTGCACACTGTCCAACTTATAACACCTTACACTTTTTGAGAGATTTAAGTAACTTCCATGCTTCCCTTAATTTGTATTTTAAGAGTAGACTTTATTTCAGCATTTAAAATTGTTTCGCTTAATTCTTTAAAGTATCTAATGTACTTGCTCATATGAATGTATTAAGCTAATAAGTGCTTTTAATACTAAATATGGAAGAAATCATCTTTTGATGCTCTTGCTTATCCTCCAAAAAAATAAAATAAAATAAACAAACCTAAAGCTCTGAAATCACACAAGAGAAGGGATCAGCCTAGAGCTCAGCACACCCTGATCAGAGGCCTGGAGGTTCTGCCTCTCCACAATACTTTTCTCTGGTTTGACCAGCAAACAGAGGTGCTTGGATGGATCCAAAGGACACCAGGGAACAAGAAGTCAGTGGTATGGCCTCATTCCTTTTTAGCTGCTGGTGGCATAAGAGGGCAGATTAATGCCCTTATCCCAGTGCTTCCTCATTTCCAGGACTAAGATAGGTGTAAACTACTCCAAAAACACAGAGCTAGCATCATCTTGAGAATAGGCACTGAAACAAAAATGAATTTTATTTTTGTCTGTCAGGGTCTCCTGGCTGTGTGGAATTAGCCCTTCCAAGCCTCTGGCTAGTTGCCACTAAAATTAAAGTTGCACGCATTTTTTTGTCTGTGCTGAGGCAAACCTGCAGCCTTCATTACTATATAGGTCAGAATATATTTCTCCTAACATCACACTAAATGAAAATAGCTTCACATACCACCACTGGGAAAGATATTGCCACTTCTCCATGCTCACACATCCAGCTCGATGAGATGACCACATTACAATCCAGTTTTCTTAAAAGCAGTGGTCTATACCTGACAGAAGCTTCAGCCAGAAAGAATAAAGCCAACACTAAACAAATTTTAAATATGACCTAGTTCTGGAACTTCATCTCTTTTATGTGACTGAGCCATTATTGAGATAAATCTGTATGCAATAATAGGAGGGTACTGGATTGAAGCAGCCAGTAAACCCTGCTGCAGAAACACAGAGAGTTTTGGTGTGAGCTTTCACCCACATACACTTCCCTTGGAGGAATTAAACTAACTTAGCAGTGCCAGGATGAAAGGCCTTTGCAGAAAAATGATTTTGGAGGAAATGAAGCCTTTTTCCAATCACATAATTTTCTTCAAGTGTCAGAACCCTCCAATTCTTCAAACTTCCACCTTACAAACGGAAATTAAAAGTATGGTCCCAGTTGTCAAAACACACATTTAGCATAAATAAACCCATTACTCACTGCAAGGTCCTCTCTGTATTAATTATAGTGTCTTATGAGCAATTTCAGCATGAGGCCACTGAACTGCAAAGGCTTTGCTGTGCAGCTCTGCCCTGACTCTTAAAAAACTAATGCAACATCCTCTGCTACAAAGAGTGACAGAGCAACAGAACATATTTATTATTACAAAGAACTTGTGAAAGTATCTTTTCTTATAAAAACTGAACCATCAGTGGGCATCACCTGTGCTGAATGAAACCACTCATACAGTGAATACAGTTAAATATCCACACACATATGAAATGGAGTACAGGTTTACTGTAAGAAATTAAAAGCACAGTATTTATGTGCTTTTACATCAGTTACACGAAATAACACTCATTAACAGTAAAAATTCAGAAGATTTGTGTCTCTTCCCCTTGAAGGACTGACAGAAGCCCCTACCACAGAGATAAAATGGAAAGGGTAAAGGAAAAAATGGGATAAAAAGGAGGGGGTGTGGAAAGGAGATGGGGGGAAAGAGGGGTAGAAAACAGGGGAGTAAAAAGGGGGACAAAGGGGGCGAGGAAAAAACCAACAAGGAAAAAAGGAGGGGAAAATCAAATCTATTTAACTTCCTCCTTTCAGTCATGAGCCCTGCCAAGACACCTCAGCAATCATTTGAACCTAATATCTCCTAAATTTGCAAAAATATCTTGCAGTTGCCATGTGGCTCTTAAGATCTGTATTAGTTTTGAATAGCTTACAGTTTGTGGATTCTTAGCTTGCAGGGAAGGAAGGTTTTTTTCTGGCAGAGATGCAGAGGACTTCCAGAAATTTCCTATACACTAATTTCTTTTCTTAACAGTGAGAAATAACAGCTCTGGTTTTCTAAACTGTACAGGTTTACAAATAAAGTGTATATAGGGAGTATTGGAAAACAGGGCCAGGAAGTGCTGATGTGTGGCAGAAAAAAAGTTATTGAAAAAATCATCCATATAAATGGCTCAAATGTAAGAAATAAGTTGGGGATTTCTGGAACATCTTTTTTTCCCCACAGTTTGCCCAAACTCAGTTTCTTACAGGAATTAGGACAGTTCTTTATGCAAGAATTGGGCTTTGCCTGTCAGCAGTAGCTTTCCAAGATTGATCCCCAAATTTATTCTAAATATTACCAGGAGGATTTAATTTCTGTCACCAGAGACATTTTTCAATTTGTCTATTTTCTTACATATTCTGTATCTCAAAGATGAACTAAACTGAAGTTATAGGACACCTTTTATATCTCATTATACACAATCTCTTTACAACATAAAAAAGACTCATATTGATATTTACAGAACAAAAACAACAGAAGTAACACAAAAACACAGCTGTCAATAATGAGAGAGGAAAATAAGCACACTATAACTTAATATTACCAAAATAATATGAGACCTTCTGTACAGTTCTGCAGGGGAAAGGAAAAGTTCTCTCTCATGGTACAGCCCACATACTAGGTGTGAAACTGGTTGGATTTTCCCATGCCCTCCCAAAAATAAGTATCCCTATCACTCTTTGTCTTTACCTCTAGGCCAAATTATCCAAACTGAGCTCAGATACTTCTTGGACAGATAAAATATTGTGCTGAAAATACATAGTCAGCTACATATGTCCTTCTGCCACCCTCCAGACCAAAGAAGGAAACTCTGTGACACAAAAATCCTTACTGAAATGTCAATATTATGAATGATTACTAATTGAGGAATGCTGGCATCTCAATATTATGACTGAAACATGAAATATGGCATATAAAACTTAATTCTGTCAACTCCCCAAACAATCTAAGTCTGCAAAAGGCAGACTTTTAGATCATACAAATCATATTACAAAACACTGGGAAGAGTTCTTAATCCTTGTGAGAAAACACAACTCTTTTGCCTGAGACAGCAATGGCCCATACAGGTCTGAGGAAAAACAGCACTAATTTTCAAGCTTACCTGTTAAGGATATGCAAATCACCCCAAATATCTGAAGCACCAACTTCACATACTAAGGCACAGATAGGATTGCTTGGACAACAAGAGGACATGACTATAACTGTGGCTTATTAAACTGAAAAACTTCCAAATCCTGGCTGTTTGGTTTGACCTCAGGGACAGAAGCTTGCTCCTTCCCAAAATATGAGGCAGTATCACCAAAGAGAGAGGAAATCTTTCATAGCTGTTGAGTGTGCCTGCAGCACACTGCTGAGCAGTTCTCTCTATCCATGAGAAACCAGGATCACAGTCAGCCACTAAAACACTGTGCTTAAACCACCTAAAAATACTTTCCACTTGTTCCACTGGTTTGAGAAGCACACATTGCCTTCTACCTGCCACAGCAATCACTTCTAAAAACTGATTTATATTAGCAGTGGACAAATGCATAGAGGGGGGGAAAAAGGCATTGAAATGCAGCATGCAAAACAAAACTAATCCATCAGGAGGGGAAAAAAACCTACACTGCCTTCTCAATCAACTTTAGATATGTGCAAATAGGATTTGGACATAAAGGATTTAAAATACACACAAGTGCCCACATGTGTAAGAAGTCACCCAGGCAATGGTTTTCACCTGAACTGCTGGGTGGCTCCCAGAGAATATGCAACAGGTACCTAAGAAAAGCAAGCCTGCTCTCCAGAGGCTTACCTTGGCTGAATGACTGCCTAGCTGTGTCCCTGGAAAGCGTTTGGAATTCCTGAAATCTGAACAAAACAAAGGTCTCCACCCAGCCAACAGCAGTGCAGACAATCAGCTCACATAACACACCGTAATGCCCTGATGGACACGAGACTGGGAAAAGCAGGAAAACCAAAGCAGCAAACTCAGCTGGCATTTGCAGCTGCCCACAAGTACAGCCCTGTTAAGTGCCCCAACACCAAACTCTGGCTACTCGAGATGGCAAAAGCTGGGCTCATTACAATTCCCTGTGCTCTCACTGACTTTGTGAAGCCCAAGTACACATGGGCAAAGTTCTGCTTTTCAGCCTGGTTCAANCTGTTAAGTGCCCCAACACCAAACTCTGGCTACTCGAGATGGCAAAAGCTGGGCTCATTACAATTCCCTGTGCTCTCACTGGCTTTGTGAAGCCCAATGGGAAAAGTTCTGCTCTTCAGCCTGGTTCAGCAAGTCCAGCACCCTCCTATATAGTTCCATCCTTCCTTTACAGCTGATGTCTGCTTATCTCCACTCTGTCTACCCCAGTCTGGGTTCCATCCATTTGCTGTCACACACTTTTTTACTGTGTCCTAGGGTGATGTTATGATGTTTGTATCCCCATTCGTGTGTGCTATTTATGATGGATATCATGTTCTGTGCCTTTCAGACTGTCTCTGAAGAGTGAATGTTTTGTTTTGGTTTTTGCTATCAGCCTCTCCCCCAAGGCCGGTGGGACACAGACACGGCGCAGTACCTGGTGCTGTTCTGCTATTTTGTTTTTCGCTCTGGCTCTCGCTCTTGCTTCTGCTAATTAGCTAATTAGTTTAGCTAAGCAGTCCAAATTTCTTCCAGGACTGTTTCTCCTTTCCTCTTTTTGGGCCTACTCAAACCTGCTCTGGACTGGGAACATCGGAGGTCTACAGCAGCTGCCCCAGTGCTGGAGGGATTGACAACCAAGCGACCACCCCTGAGAGATTATGGTTCTGAATTTGTCGTCTTTTTCAGAGCACTGAAAGACTGGTACCACCTAGTATTGTTCATTTTGTGTATTGGGGGGTGCTGTGTCTGTTAAATAAACAGGTTCTTTCCACTTCTCTCCGAGGAATTCTTCCTGAACCGGTGGGGGCAGAGGGGCCGTGTGGGTTTGTTTTCTGGAGGGGCCCCCTTTGGAGAGTCTCTCCCAAATTTGCCCTAAACCATCTGCTTCCTCAGGTCTCTGCATTTCTGAAAGACCACCTTCTTATTTCTTCTTCTAAACCACAAAACCAGCCAACCAAAAATCATCCAAGAATAGAAAAAAATCCACCTCACAAAACTCCCAAACAATCAAACCAAGGTCAAAAGGCAAGAAATATATCCTATAAAATTAACTCTTGCAAAAACTGTTATAAAATTGAAAAAATATGGACCATGTCCAATTTGAAAAAATATGCCTGATATCACATTAATAGAAGTTTTACACAGCTGTAGGCATTTAGTTTCTTCCCTTTACAACAGGCAAGGCATTTCATCCTCAGTTTAAATACTAAATCTTGAATGATGTAAAAAGTGCATTTCTAAACAAAAAGCATCTCTGAAAATTACGAAATATTTTATGAGTCTGTTTGTGCTACATTTCTCACAGAGCCCAGTGTATATGACTCAATCATTGTTTTTCACTTACTGGCCTCAGCTATCTTTCTACATTTACAAATGTCTAAGTTGATAGATGAAGAGCTTAGAAAATCTCTTAAAAAAAAAAGTCATATTGCAAAAATGGAAAAAAAAAAAGAGGCAAAATACTTTGTTCAAAATTTGTTACGTATTTTACTGTTGTTTGAGACAAGCAGTACAATCTACTTCTGCCATTAAATTTAGGGACAAGCTAAGCAGTCCAAACCTGCTCCCATAAATCCTTTATTTGACTTTATGACATATCTTCACCATGCATTCACTACCCACAAGAGATAAGTCACAGATTTGGGAAGTAAGTAATTTTCAAACCAGAAACAACATCTCCTCCACTAGCAAACGCTAGTGAAACTTAATATAGGGAATACACTGCACCAGAAACACCAATATTGCTAATACTCATATCTACCTATTGTGCTAACAGGCTGGATTCTAGCAAATGAGCTCATTCTGAAATAAAACATCTAGGAAAGCAGGACAAACAAACAATCCCAAAAAAACCACCCAAAAAAAAAAACCAAAACAAACCCACTGAATTTTCCCTCACAAACTTACACAATTATCATATTGCCCAGATTTGGATTCAGATAGAAGGAAAATAAAACTACATGTGAGTGTGTGTCTGAGACACAGCCCCTTGCTTCAACATTACCTTAAGTTCCATACATAAGTCAAGACATCACAACACTGGTAACTTCTTATGTGGGCCTTTCATAATCACTTAACCTAGTTATTGTTCTACATGGAATTAAAATGAGCACAATACATTGAGCAGCCAAAAAAAAAATAAAAATGCAACCACCATACTGCAAAGATCAAGCAAAACTATGTTTTCCCATCTCTTATCATGAGACCAAGTTTATCAATTTTCAGAAGGAAATTAGCAAACAAAAGTAATATGAACACAAGCCCCTCCACCCCTGTTTTTCTTTCCCTCGCAGGAAGGACAGTTAACACCTACCTGATACAAGTCCATGCTGTGGCCAGTTGATTTCTTCTTTGGACTGGATTTAAAAGATATTCTCCCCATCGTCCTTTACACTTTGGACCATCACCTTGCCTTTAAGGGTGACTATAGCAGCGCTCCTGAAGACACTTCCAATAATGCTCAGCCTACTGGTCCATGAACTGTGTAAGTATTTTGCTCCCAAATTAACTCCAGCAATGCACCACAATTCCCAGGCTTTCAGCTGGCAGGCTGGAAAGGATCCTTAAGGTCATGAAGTCCAACCATTAAACCACCACTAAACCAGGTCCTTAAGTGCCACATCTACATTTCTTAAATATCTCAAGGGATATTGACTCCAACACTTCCCCAGGCAGTGTGATCCAATGCCTGATCATCTTTCCAGCAAAGAAGCTTTTCCTGACACCTAAAACTGGTTTGTCCATGGAATTGCATAGCTGTATCTCCATGCATGAATCTTGGGAGTAAAACTGCTGTAAAGGACAGCAGATGCAAAATTACAGGAGATATTTTGAATGCAACTTTAAATCAATTTGATCATCTTCATTACAAGAGCTACTGAAGTTTAAAGCAAACTACACAGGACCTTCTGGCTCCCCTTTCCTCCAGTCCATCTTCCCCAGTACAGCACTGCACACCTTCACCTTACACTTAAACCCCCTCACTGCTCTCCTCCTGGCCAGCCAACTTCCCTCCTACCCTAGTGCCACAGGCAGACTGCAGGAGTAGGGCTGCAGCCCTGACACCACCCTGTTTTATGGCAGCAAAAATGTTAATTTGTTTCAGCTGCTTCATCTAATTAACCCCCACCCAAGGCAGAGCCACCTGAAGACACCATTAAGTGGAAAAGAATACAGCCCACTGCCTAACTTCCCTGAACCTGGATCTGGCTGTAAGTAAACAGCTTATCACTTTATCACAGTGATAGGTGAAATTTTCAATGCTACTAGTCAAAATTAATTTTGGTTTTTCTCTTCTACATTCACAATTCTTCATCCCCCCCCACCCACTGCTGACATTTTCCACAGCAAAATTGTTATTGAGAAGGGCAGTAAACCTCACTGTGACCATAAAGTAGTTTTGTTTTGTTGTAAATGAAATGGAGGAGAGAAAATAAGTAGGGTTTTTTTGTTGCTGTTGTTTTGCATGATGTAGAATACATATTAAAATGGGTTAGAAAAAATAAGCTCCAGCAAAATCCTATGGGGCGAAAAAAATGTAAAATCAAATCCTCTCAGGTAAATTTTCAAAATTGCAGCAATCCAGCCTTTAAAGCTTTCAGTGTACAAACTACCTGGCATAAATTAGGGAAGAAAAAAAAAAAAAAGAGAGACAGCACTGCAACTTCAGCATCATATCTCCACCTTTTCTGGAAGGCAAAGACTGCAAGCTCAACCCAGAAATGTGCAATAATGGAAGGACGTACAGATTATTTTGAACCACTGCTTCACATCCAGCCATGGATTACATACCAGAACACTTCATCCATTTTCCAAAAATGGGAGCCCAGTTCAGTTACAGAAATCTACAGTCTCCTGCATGAGTGCACTAAAGCCTTCAGAGCTACATTACCTGCTTTGATGGCAACTAAAAATACATACAAGGAAAATAGCAACCCTGCTTGCCGAAAACATTGTTAAAAATTGGTTATTTAATATCAATAGCAGTCTTCTCTCTGCTGCCTCAGTTATGCCCTGGAATGCAATCCAGAGAAATCAGAACAACACCCACCATTTCTGAAGACAAAAAGAAACAGCAGCACAGATCACAGCTGAAATGAAACAATCCATTTAGCAGTCCAAAGGCAGCCAGTGCGAGGTAAAGCAGTCAGATTTAAAGTTGTTTTGGCAGATGCTAGAGAGTCTGAAATACAATATTCTGCATAAACAGAAGGGGGAATGCAACAATTTCTTTTTTGGCAAAGTGCGGATCTATCCTCCTTAATGTAAGAAATTATCTTAAATGATTAAAAAACTCCTATACTTTCCAGAATTCTTCTACAATCTTATTTGCCATAGCCACCTCCCTTCCTCCTCTAGATGAAACACAATGCAGAAGTGCCAAAACTTCACAGAAGATTAGATATGAGCTAAAGGAAAGAGAATAAAAATATAGAAAATGGGTATGTATCAGTGATTCTTAAACTTCTTGGACTATTACATTCCCCTTTCATCATCAAAACTGATCAAAAATCTTTTCACTTTGCCTTGGAGTACAGTTTAAAAAGCAGTGTGTAAGTACAGGTACTGGTTTATACAAACACACATACATAGGCACATTGGCTTCTTTGTTGTGATGCTGCCCAGAGTCAGAGTAAGGTTAAAAACCCATTCTCTGCTCTTTTCTTAGGTACACAATATCCAAGAGCTTTCTGAATTGGCCCAAGATTTTCACAGGCATCATAAAGACGATGCAAAAAAACCCTACACCTTCACTGCAGCACTGAACAATTGTTCCTCTGAATCTGAACAGCAGAGGAAAATGAATTGTTCTACTAAACCTGAAGTGTTACTGTATGGCACATAGTAAAAGTAATGTAGGGAGGAGACAGCAAAGTGAAGACGGGAGGAGAAGAGGCACAGCCCCACTTTCCATCAGTGAGAGCACAACTCCACCCCCAAGCTTCAGGTGATGAGAGCTGAGGAACTTACAGGACACTACAGAGCCCTGTATGGACACCCTACAGAGAGTGATTAAAAAAAGAAACAACAAAAAAACTTGACCTGTTGATCTTGCTGTTTATTCTTTTAGTTATTCTGAAAGTCATAAATTCAAACCTCTCTCCTACGCTGTAAGTGCTGTGGTTGTGAAGAACTGGCAGCAAGCAAACAGCAATAGGTCATCTGTGCTACCAGCAGCACAGCAGCATTAGTTTCAGCACTTTCACAAACTTCTAGAAAACGTAAAGTTCCTATGGGTAGACACATTTCTCTCAGGTCATCTGAAGATTGAATTATTCTTATCTCCTCACCAGTTTTAATGGTGTGCGGAGGCAAACAAAATCAGAGGGAAGTCTTGAAAGAAGGCGCTTTTCCTGTAAGCTCAGAATTTCAGCAGCTGCAACCTTATTAACTACTGCAAGTTTAAAAAGACATTTTCTCTTAAGCCCTATAAAAACTGAGTTTCAAGTATTCAGAAAGCAAACAGGAGCAGTTTGTAGTGACTTTTGAGCTACAAACATTGGGAAACTAAAATAAGTAAGAGGGAAGCAAAAGAATAATCAAAGCTACAAGGTTTTGTGATTCACCAGCTTAGACAAAAAAGGAAAATATGTATTTCATATTGTTAAGGCTCCCAAATTCCCACTGAATGTACAAGCATGCTGCTTATCTAAACAGCCTGTGAGATCCCAGACTGCAAAACTGATTACAGGTTCGTAACTCCAGTCAGAGACTGTACCTCATATTTCAATTCACAAAACAACACACACTGGAAGGATTCTAGTCGGCAGTTCCTGGCTGTCAGGCCTGTTCTTAAACCTCTGCTAATCCAAGCACATCTCTCACATGAATTATACATATTGGAGTAATATGCATCCAAATGTCTCGTACATGCAAGTGTTTAAATAAAAATGAACCCTGACTCCTTTGCTGCATACAGCTGCCCCTGTTCCAGTGTCTGCGCTCAGGAACAGAATCGTGCACCGACACCAGGTGTGACTTAGCTGAGGTTCAATGTGTGCCTGAACCAGGTAAGCATGTTTGAACTAAGAGGTCCCAGATGTTTATCCTGGGATAAGGGTTGAGTTTCACAAGAGGATTAAGATGTTGTAAGACTGTGCTACCCACGGGAGGGACAGTCAAACAAATGATGGATCTGATCCAGCTAAATACCAACCCAGGAGAAGAGTAAAAAGTGTGTCTGCCCTCCATACCTGCTCAGTGAACCCTCTGACTGTGGGGCTACACAAGCAAGCAAAGGCAGCAAACACAGCCCCCGACAGGAGCAGGAAAGGGGACACTTCCTCAGCGGTGGCAGCTCAGGTTACACCAGCTGAAGCCATTTGTGAAGCCTTAAGCTTTAGGTCAAGTTACTGTAAATTGAGGTTAATCTAAACACAACCAATTGTCCTAACACAATCACATGTTCACATTTTTGGTGCTGCGTTAGCAGAATGAGTTTTTGATGTGCCCCAGACAAAGCTGTTCTTCCTGAACTTAACAATGCCTAGAACTTCACTGCAGGACTTTCAACACATTCTGTTTGGTCAATCTGAAGCCGAGATTTCACTATGACTATTACCCCATGCCAAAATACAACTTGCCCTGCTCCAGCTACGGCTTGTAATAACCTAAGCCACTGTCTTTGAAAGGGACACACTTTCCATCAGAGCATTAAAGGTCATCAGAGGCTAGCAGTGCTTGAAGTGAAGAGTCTCTTCATTCCTTTCAGTTTGCTAAACTGAAACCTATTGTGCTGACTAGCTGCAAAAGGAGGTCAGCACAAAAACTCCTTGTCCTAAAGGACAGTAATCACACGGGCGCATCAAGCGTGAGTTGGTATGAAAAGGAGAAAACAAATGGGAGAGGCCTGTGGAGTAAGAAAGACACAGAGATCCACTCTTATAGGAAAAGGAAAATAAAAACGGTTACACAATGACTCCATCTATGATGCTTACGAAAGGGAAGGAGCATTGCTGGTCTGGGATTTAGTTCTGGTATCATCCCTGTTGTGTATTTGCTACTGACTTTACCCCTGTGTGAGCAAGATCAGACAGCTTATTTACCAAAGAGATGCTTAATCCTACTCAGTCATCAGGCATGAGCAAGGCCTACAAGTATTTGATCTCTTGTGAAAAATAAAACAAAACATCTGAAAAATTATCTTCTTTTTTCATCTTTGCCATGCCAGAGAAATAGACTTTTCATGGAGCGTGAGTGATGAATGCCTAAGCACCCGTAAAGTAAGTTGAATAGCAACATCACACAAGAAAGAACACAATAAATGTGCCCAGGTTTGTGAACATATGCACAAGTACACATTAAATACAGCAGGTGTAAGCTTTAACAAACTCCCCACAAGTCTGACAACATTCTGTGGCGCTCAATTCTACTGCTGGCATTATCCATGATTCAGTAAGACAAACGAAGATGTTCCACTTTTCACTCTGGATCAGTTTATCAACAAAACAAAGAGACTCATGATATTCCACCACTTCTCTGTGGTGGAATATCTACCAACAAGGAAGACATATGACAGATCTCTGTAATTCTGGACATGTCATTCCTACAAAGAGAAAGCTGAAAGGAGTGGCCTGCCCATTTTCCTTCCCTCAGGAAGGAAAAATTAACTTCTGGAAGGCAGTGAGTTAGCCCACAATGGGTAAAGAGCAGGACTGGAAAATACCATGTGTTTCCAATCGTGTTTTCTCTGACTTTAAACTACTTCTTTGGCAGGGGAACAGAAAAGATGATCTAATAGGTTATTTGACTACATTTACTAATTTCTCTGATCTAAATAATATTTTAGGTTTAGGTGTTTAAAGCGCAGTTTCCTAAGAACTGGGTTTGGGGTTAGAAATGGGTTTAGGGTAAGAAGATGGCTATCAAACCCACAATAATGCTATATTTAAAAAAAAAATCTTGAAGAGCCTTAAAATAGGAAAAAGTAGCTCCAGCCTCTTTATAGTTCACAAAAGAGCTCAGATGCAAATAAATGTGCACTAGAAGATCAATGTGATAATTACACACGTCACTGGACAAAAAATGCACAGTAAGAACAGTCACAGGGATAAAAAACAGAGTTATTATATACTTGGCTATTATATACCAAAACTACATTATTTATTCTATATATAATGTGTATGTATACGCATACCTACAACCTCTGAACCCCACACAATAGCATGGATGCAGAGCCAAGAAGACTCTTGCACTGAAAGAAGGAAATAAGAAAGAAGTTTAGCTCACAAAGAACCAAAGAACTGATATAATGTGTTGATATTTCCTGGAACCAATCCAAAGATGAACAGCAGAGTTTTGGATGAATTGCAAATTTCCCCAATACCTCCTCTGAAGGCCAGGTTTGTATAGCATTTTAATAATACAACGCAAAATCACAGAAAACAACTTTGGTTTTTGCCAGGTTGAACTGGGATGAGGGAGAAACATCCCCACTGACAATTATAAACTATTTTCATTTCTGTGCATACCCCAATCTATGCCTGTGTGTGAGCAAACTAATTCTGTAACCCTCTGTTCTCCACAACAGAGGAGGATGAAGTAGTTAAAAATCCAGGTATTTAAAAATTCAGCAAGTGAAAACCTTCTCTATAACAAGACCCAAGTTCAGGGTAGACCAGCAACTCATGAAATACAGCCAAGCCTGTGCTCCCACACCCCATTTGGACAAAAGGCTTCCATTCATAACCTCTGTCAGCTGACATGGAGTCCCAAACAGTGGAAACTGCACAGTGCCTTCCGTGAACCCTGGCAGGAGGGTGCAAACCCTGGGGGTGGCTACAAGAGTCATTGTACAAACTGCATTGCTTGTACTCCATCCAGTGAAGAAAATCAGAGTGAGTGTCTTTAAATAATTGTCTCCTAAAGATGTTTTTGGGTTTTTTACCCAGCTTGCTGGAGGCACTCAGCATGTACCAGCACCAGCTTCTGGGAGGGTTTGTTGGGTGACTGCCTGCCTGGATTATCTCCCCTCCCTTCTCAGCATCTCTCAGTTTGGAGGACACACACGCACACACACACACAGAGATTATATTTTCCTTTAATTTGCTTTGATTATATATATTTTAAAAAAATTAGAAAAATAATTTCTTGCTGTCCTCATTGTGTTTGTTGTCATTTAATCCCAACAGCTTCTTTTCCAAATCATGTGGTTTAATAATATGAGGGAAAAATTGAACCATGATTTTCATTTGAAGAGTGAAGCAGTAGCAGATCTATGACTGTTCCACTGTAAAACTCTCCACTGCAGTTTACCAGAGAATAAAGAAATGGAGAAAACCCCTAAATGTACTTAACTTTTTCCTCCAGTTTAAAAAAAAAAAAAAAAATTAAATTGTTTTCCTAAATAAAAATTATGGTGCACATAAACAGTTAAACTTACCACTCTGTTACAACTGCTAGAAATTAAGAAGTTTGGGAGCTTGCATTTGGTTTTACTGCAAAAAGCATAAATGTCTCAGAGAAAATACTTCTCAATTGCTTTAAAAAGAGTAGTTTCTTGGATTTTAAATATTGCTTTCATGTTAACATGGATGTTCCCCAGTGTTCTTAGACATTAGTCAAAAATCACAACTAACACTTTACAAGTGAAACAAAGCAGATGATGTCTCTAGATTTCTTGACAATATTTGTGTATTTTCTTTAAAAAATAAAAACAAGTCTTTTTTTTTTAATAAGACAATAGAATTTATGTTTTTAAGATTAAAAGCATAGGGCACATTGAGTACATGCAAACAACATGAATGTCATAGCACAAGAATGGAGTTACAATGAATTTCATAGCAAACCACCCCTCAATGAGGCTACTCTTAGCTCTTCAAATGTCCCAACCAGGAACAATCTAGTGAGCGCTGAAACTGCACTTCCTCCTTTTGTTATTTTGTTTCTACAACTTTCACATCATAGCTTTGGCTTTCCGTCCCACATCTTCAAGGGAAAACCAATCACCTGCTTATCTAAAAATTCTGGTTTTAATGCTTCAGCACCGGGGCTTGGGAATAAGGGGAAGGGACAACCCAGCTCTAGCCTAGGCCCAAAAGCACCGAAATGCTCTGGAGCTGGATGGGGACACAGCGCACCACAACACTGCCCCGGAGGGAAGTCATTCTGAGAATGTCTCCTAAGCCTCCAGCCCCTTCCCTGAATCTTGTGGAAAGGACACGCGAAAAGGGATTTGAGGACAGTTGGGCTGACGATAAGACAGGCCCTGCTCTGGGGTTTAGGGAGTGACTCTGCTGGCTGCCCGTCCCGGGAGGAGGTGTAAACTGAGGCAAAGTACTGCGGTGCAGCTAAAAGCCTCGGCGCTGGGGAAAGGCGCCAGAAGGAAGAGAAACATGGTCATGCCTCGTTGGTAACATCAGGGAAGCAGCAAGATGTCAGTGAGGTCGTTCTACTTCCTGTTTGCGAAGCGCACACGCACACATTCCGCCACCCCCGCCGCTTTGTGCGGCTCCTGCCCGCGCTCCCCCCGGCCCCGCTCCCTCCACATCCCCGCCTCCCGGCCGGCCGAGCCGGGAGATGCGCCGAGCCGCCGGGAGCCGCGCTCCCGAGGCCGAGGAGGCGGGGCGCTGGGCTTTTGTTTGCCGCTGGCGAAGCGATCCCCACCTCCAGCCGCCGCACCCTGAGGTGGCGGTGCTGGGGGCAGGCAGGGCAGCGGGAACAGGGTGCTGCCCGCCGGGCTGCGCGGCGTCCCGCAGGGGAGGAGCTGCCCGCCACCGAACCGGCACTGCGCCCGGGGCTGGGCAAGCTCGGCGGGGCCCCGGAGAAACACAAGGCTCCCTCCTCTCACGTACCGGGCGGGGGAGCGAGAGGAAGGACCGCCACCCCGTCGCTTTGTCACAGAGACCTCCCCCGGCGGGGGCCGGCAGCAGCGGCCGCCCTGCCGGACCCTCCCGCACGGCCGCGCCTCCCCGCACAGCGGGGGAAGGCGAGAGGGGAGGGACGTGCGAAGCTTGTAAACCACACGCTGCCATCGCACCTCCCCTCCTCCCCTCCCCGCCGGTCTCCACCGCCCATTGTGCGCCCGGCAGACGGCGAGCACCCGGCTGCCCC
>VZTB01009769.1:18060-56093 GCA_013397245.1 Thryothorus ludovicianus | reverse complement strand
GGGGCCGGGCTGCGGAGCGCCGTGCCCGCGCTCGGGGCCGGGCGGCCGAGCGGCGTGTGCCGCCTTTGCCTTCTGTGTCAACTGTTGCATAATGAATGGGAGCGGAGCGCGGAGCCCTGCGCCTCCCCGGCACGGGGCTGAACTTTCTATTTTAAACCGCAGGAGAAACATGACACGTTGGGCAGCAACATTTTTCCAAGCGAACAGTGGCTGCCTCCATATAGAGCGCGGGTGATTAATGGATCGAGAATAACATCCCGGGAATCTAGTTTTAAACCGTTTTGCAGACAAAGCTATTGCACCCGCAATTGTCATTGACTGTTATTTTCTACCTAGCCCTATGAGAAACGCACTTCTGATTTTTTTAAATACATCTCCATAGAACAGAATTATCTCAAAGAGACACTCGTGTTCTCTAACATGCAGCCTATATAAAGAAAATTGGGAACTCATGCATTAGTAATGTAATCTGATTTAAACCATCTTCATTTTTGCCATTGCAGATTAGCATAGGATACTATTTCTAAAATACAGTGGCAAAGAGCACGGCTTGTCTTAAGTGATCAGCAGTGTGAAGTTTGGGGTTGATTTCATGCCTATTGCCACAATTAATGGCTATGTTGTGATGGAACATAATAGTGGACAAATAAAAATTTGTTAGAATTAACAAATACATCTTTCCCCCAGAAAAAAACCCACTTTTCTGTAGTATCAGTTTGAGGACCACAGTGAAGATACTGAAAGTTCTTCATGATCATCAATTACTACTTTATCACAGAATAAGCAGGGGTAAATTACAGCTTTGCTCAGAAGCAGCATAGGAACGCGGGGAATCTGCAATCCTGAGTCAATTGTAGAGATTCGTGCCTTTCTTAATTTGGAGATGGGGGATGCGTCGTAATCTCTCCAGTAACTATTGAATTAGATAGTTAAGATTCAATGTAAGAATAGAAAGAGGAGGATAAAAGAAGGGGAGGAGGGATTTGAGGTTTTAAATTATTATTATTAAATAACAATAACTAAAAATTGAAATGGAAAGTGTAATCAGGCCAGGGAGGGAGAGGGCTGTGAAGTACGTTTAACTCAGATTTTCGATAACTTTTGGATTCCTCGGCAGTGCCCCCTGCAGCCCGCAGCTCGTGTGCTGCAGCCTGGCTCCACAGAGCGCCGGGCGGAACTCGAGCCCGAAAAAAGAAGCGTTTCTTACACCCACAGGGTCAGAAATACCTGTAAAAGCAGTGGTCTTCTTACAGGCTGCTTTTTCGGTGCGTTTTACAGAAGTTGTCTTCTTTTCCTACAATTAATAGCATTTTTCAATCTCTATGAAGTCACACAAACACACCTTCCAGTATATCACGTTGGCAGCTGTCAACGTAGTAATTTTTAAGTGTAAACTGTATTGCTATAGAATTTCTGTTCAGCCTATTAAAAATGTAGGAATTTTTTGTATTTTGGCTACATACCTTGGTTCTGCCAGGCTGCACAGCCCAAGGGTGATGATTTGAGTAAAAGGAGTTTTGGAGCAACCAGAGCTTAAGTATTAGAAGTTTTGCAAACAAATAAATCAGCAGTTTTGTGGAAATAAAATCCCGACCAACCAAAGAAAGGAAGAAAGAAACAAAACACAAAACTCCCCCCAAAAAAAACCCTCCATCTGAATATATTCAAAAAACATTTGATTCTGATTAAAATATATTTTGTCATTGGCAAATTGGCATTCTGATTAAAATATATTTTGGCATTGTTAAAGCAAAGCTGAGCAAATATATATTTATTACCCCACTCACAGCACAGCGGTGATTCTTGCTTTATTCTACAGTACAATGTTCTGTAAGATAAGGCATTCCCTCCTATATCTAAAAACGATCAACAGAATAGCATTTCATTAAAAAATAGCAGTTGTCCTCTTATTTTACAGCTGTCATCCAAGAACTAAGTAAAAATTTTCTTCTGATGGGAGGTTTTTCTTTTAAAGCCAAAGCTATGTAAAATAGCATAGTAGAGATAAGATTTCACAGTTAATTTTTGCATCGTTTATTTTAAGGTCACTTACATAAACAATTACCAGCTTCTAAAAAGCTAAAGTGAGCCATTTAGTGAACTATTTAAATTCAATTTTTGAGAAGGCCAACACTTCTGCTAAGCCTCTGAGTCTGAAAAAATAAAAACAGCAAACAAATCCCTTGTAATGCATGAAACAGAGATCTCAGTTTTGTTCTAACTACTGATTGTTGTCATTAAAGCAATGTTCTTCACAACCTTGGCCAAACAACCCTGTTCTGTAGTCAGACACAAGCACAGACTCACTCATGATCATGTGTGCTCTTACTTTTATGACCATGGGCTTACAAACACCGCTTCTGTAGAAATTCACTTTACTCGCACAAATGTGTTTATTTGCTCTATAACCTTTGTTTTTCCTGTTTGCACATCAGCTTTGGAATACTATCTTCACAACTGGAATTTGAAAAGAATCAAATCTATCAGAATTCTAAATGATCAAAGATGAACTTGCTGATGGCAGCAGATGAACAGTAATGCCTAGCGATATCAGCTGACAGGACATTAATTACCAGTTACAGGAGATGATTGCTTGGTGAGAGATCTATTCAGTGAATTACAATTTTGAAAAAATTATAAAGCACAGGCCTGATCTGTGAAAAAGATACGCAGTATGAAAATACAGCATACGTTCTCAAGATGATTATCGTGACAGAGATCTGTCTAATTAGGAAGGAACTATTTTAATGCTAAGATATGAAAAAGCCCAGCTGGGAGAGGAATTTAGAGGAAGACACAGAAACATGACTGTTAAGCTGACAGCAAGTGCAGTCTAAGCATGTTCCAATGACAGCTTCTAAAAAAAAGAATTCATCTCAGCATTTAATCAATAGTGGTTTCAGAACAAGCACAGCCTTACAGATAATCTAGCTAGTCATACTAGTGGGAGGGGCTCCATAAAAATACATCAAATACGCCTTTGCAGAGCAACATACCACTCTCCTTTGGTCAACTGAGCTAGAGGTTATTCAGTCAATGGGCAACATGAAAAATACCACTGTGAGGACAAATGGGAATCCCACTATTAGAAACCACACTTTAGTTCCTGGCACTGTCAGTCAGGTTGGAAACTCCCATCGTTGTTTCAAATCATCCTGGGCAAGAGATTAACCTTCAGAGTGGCAGAAACCTTTCTGAAAGCTATTACTATAATTAATTAAATAAATAAATGGTTTATGTCTACATCAGTGGATGACACGGTGAAACAGGTGTCTGCTGGAAGGCAAAGCTAGAGGCAACCACACAATGTGTTCACTGAATAACTTTGAACTTCTTGGGTCTACAATATGCATTTCTTACATATTGAAAAGGGTTTCAGAGGATTTTTGCTGAAGGTTCTCTGAACACAGTGATACCTAACAGCAAATCAGATGTGCTTCCATTACTACTACAAGCTACTGAAGTGCATGTTGCCTAATACATCCATGGTCAAAAAAAGAATAATAATGTCATTTGGAGAACAGTTAAAGTATATTGAGGGTTCACTGAAAACTAAAAACCCCACATCCTCCATGAATGAAGGTAGTATCTGTGAAATCCAACTACAGCACAGAAAAAATTCTCATGACATTTGGGGGGGCACAAGGTACAGTTGCCAGAACATCTAGAACTGTGAGGATTCTTCAAGGGATAAACTGAGTCTGGAGAAAAAAAAGTTGTTCTAAAAGTTAAGAAAAAAGTCATCAAAGCTTCAGAAGATCACAAGAACAAACAATAAAGGGAGGAAGGGGAAGCCACAAAGAAAATCAGAAAGCAGATTCAAATCGCAAAAGGCAGAGATGTAAGGCGCTGCAGGAAGTGGAGTGATCACACTGTAAATACAAACACATTTTCCAGCTCGTACATGTCAAGCTGTAGAACAGGGGGAACATGGGGAATCCAAATCAGAATTTTTACAAAATCTTTCCAATTGTGACCAACACAGAAAGCCTCAGTCCAGCAGTTATTACAACAGGACAGGCAAATGAGGGCTGGAAAAATACGGGGAAGGAGTGCAAAATGTGGACTTGTTATCTCCTGTTATGATTACAGACAGCTACACCACAACAAGAACACAAAGAAGAAAAATAAATGCCCTGAATAGGCATTGTTGTCCACACACTATCCTGTCAGATTAGTGTTATTACCATACATCTTAGTTTAGGAAGAATTCAGAGAATTAATTCCGATATGCCACAGTATGTCCTTCTGTTAATTTGAAGGTCTAGTTTTGGTGCTAACAGCTGTAGGAGATACCCATGGAGACAGGGAACAGAGATCTTGAGGGGGGAAAGTCATCACTTGGGCACAGGCTCCATCTCAGCCTTTGATCTGTCACACACTGATGTCAAGAGAACAACTAGGGGAGGCAGGGGAGTGAGAGGATACCATGAGAAGAAAAGTCACAAGGAAAATCTCAGAGAGATGCTTCTGGAGATTCCTCGAAGCCTTCACAAGAAATATACATGAAGGAACTTAAATTTCTTTAGTCATTCTTAAACTGAGTAGCCCACTGCTTGTTAGTAATGACTGCCCCATTTCAACTGAATAGCCTGAATTCACAGGGCAACAACAACAACAACAACAAAATCCCCTATCATATCCTGTATAGATATCAGCCATTTATAAGAATTCCAGTGTGAACGTGATCACTTTGAATTTTTAGAGCCAGAAGATAGACTGAAGCAACTGAAAATTGTTCTTCAATCCTTGACATAACCAATCCAGTTCAACATTCAAATAAGAACATTTTTATAAATTCTTTAATTACAGGGAACTAGAAATAAAGGGTAACTTTCCATAGTGGTAATTTTTTGTAAGTTCCATCTTCAAGAAAAAGAAATACAGTATTTTCCTCCCTGGGCCAATGTGCTGACTGACAACAGCGTTGTTTCATTGAAACTCTAGAATTCACAACTTACAAATAAACCTTTACATCACATACATTTACAAACCTATACTGAAAGTACATCGCTGAGGTTGTGGCCTCGCAGTGAGTTTAAAACCACAAAAATCAAAGCACTTGTGCAATCTTTGGCTTCTTTGCACAATCCACAGCATGATGAAGTCTTCAAATACATCATTACACACTGTTTTTCCACAGGATGTTTGTTTCATACTGTACACAGAATTGTCAGTGTTCACCAGTGAGGAGCGTATTTAACACTTTTTTCACCTTTTAGTTCCTCATATCACCTCATGCATATTTACTAATTTAAACCCTGTCCATAGACATTCATTTCCTGAGAATGGCTGCCACTCCCACTCCAGAGTTTCACTTGTCCCAATAAACTGATTTTCACAATTCGTGGCAAGTGAGAAGACAGTGCTCTTACATTCAAGAGTGGAGGCTGAGAACAGGGAAACTAAGCTTAAGTGGTTTTGCTAAAATGCCCCAATTGAGCTGATTTTTTATAAAGGCTTACACAACTCAAAGCACACTGTATTTTATAAGAGCAGCCCACATCAGCTGCAGTTGAATCTGTAGGTGCTCAGTATTTCCACCAGGCAGAACCCTGTTCTCAAGTCAGGCACCTGGAGAATGGGGAATGCAATTAATGATCATCTGCAAGAAGCAGAGTTTGCTTGAACTGAATAGCATAATGTAAGAAAGCTCAAGCATTTAATCTCAAACACATAGGGTTCAATGAATTACAGGCAAAACCAGAATTAGACTGAAAAGGAAATACTACATGCTGCTTTCCAGTAATATTTTAAAAGTTTTTTGTTCCACTTTTTCTGTAGACACACCTTTTAAATAAGTTTTGCTGCAGCTAAGTCAAACCATGCTGTGTTTAGAAAGTACTGCTCAGAGAAAGTTTACCTGAAGTCAGAAAATGCTGAAGAGATAAGACATTAGAATGACAAGAAAAACTGTAAAAGAATACAGAAATAATCCCTGAGCATGCTTCATCATATCAACCAAAATAAAAACCAAGTAACTATTAGCCACATTAAAAACCAAGCCTGTCTTGTGGCTATTTCCAGAGTCATGGAAGTTACTGGACAACATTCTTCAGAAGTCTAGGACGCCTCCAATCTTAGTTCAGGCTTGCAGTTAAGGGTTTGCAGCAAACAACAGCTGATTAGATTCCTGTTAGACAGAGAAAAATCCTTCTCATAGCACAAATAGTGAGACTTGCATAGATTACTTCTGAGGCCATTGAGTCTCCATCATTGAAAGCTTTAGGAACTAGTTAGACAAATTTGTCACTAAGGTCACCAGTGTAATTGATTTTGCCATGGAACAAAGTGGTGGATCAGGTTCTTAAGGTTTCTTCTGGTCTTAAATTCTCATAACATTACATTTACTCAGGGAGCTTGAAAGCCATAAATATATTTAAGCTGTTAATAACTTCATTTGTTTAATTCTGACTTTGGTGTACAATGAGAAGGTTATATATCAACTTACCAGTTAAGACTAGAGGTCCATCTAGCACAGTGCTCCATCTTCCACAACAGCCACAGGAGTGAACACTCAGGAGAAACAGAACAGTGTGAGGACATACTGCCTTCCAGCCCTCAAACATTTTCAAGTCAGGTTATGTGACTTACCTAGTCAGTGGACTCTACATCTCTTCCAAATTTTTTTCCAGTTTCTCCTTGCCTCTTTACAAATTCCTTGATCCAGAATGTCCTTTGAGGAGTACCACCACAGGTCCACAAAGGCTGTGTGAAGAACTAGTTCCTCTGGTTTGCTTTAAATGAAGATCTTACTATCATCTTGTACCCTTCATGCTCCTATTAGAAGAGCCAGGAAAAAGTCAATCTCACTCTATCTTCTCCAGATCTCTCAGTTCTGCAAACCCCTTCTCACCTTCCCACTATTTAATGTGTTTTTCCAAATAAAATTCTTGGATATTCAATGGATGGGGTTCCTTGCATGTTGGAATGGCAATCACAGTATACCTCTGACCATCCTTGGTCATCTCTGAATAATTTCATTTCTGGAGTATCCTGTCCTAGATAAATGGACCAGAACACTGGATTTTTACAGTAGCATATGGACTTGAACAGACTTACAAAACAAACCTTTCTGGTCTGTTCTGTATTTACTTAATCACTCCTAACCTTTTTTTTTCCTTGAATTGCTACTGCTAAGTGATATTTCCATGGAACTGTCTATCATAATGCACAAGTCTTGTTCCTGTGTCAGCTTAGAAATTATACAAGATGTGAAGATAGGATTATTCTTCCCCAAATGTACCACTCTACAATTATCTATACTGAATTGAAACTTGTTTTTTCTACAGTTAATCTTTCTGAAGGCTATGCACTCTCCCTCATCCTTACTGCCTTGCAAAACCTCCTATAGCCAGCAAATCTTTGTCACCTTGCTGATAACCTCCCTTCTTCAGGACATTTAAGAATACACAGAATAGTATGGAATTCTGCCTATATTCTCCCACCTGTGCAAGAACTGACATTTTCTTCAACCCAATAATGGTCTATCTTATGTTACTATCTTTTAAATCATATTCTCATCCATTTCATCATCTTCCTTCTTAGGCCAGTGATAGTTTTGTGTTGCTTGATTTTCCTAGAATTTTTAATTTAATTAAAACTTAATTAAAAAGTTCTGTCAGACATCTTTAAAAAAATCTGAGTTGACTGTATCAGTCAGATGATCCTAATTTATACATCTCTGATCTCTTCAGAAGAACTCTGAGAGCTTTATTAACTCTCAGTGATAGTATTTATTTAGGTAGATACTAATTCTGTCCCTTACAGTACCTAGTCTTTCACCTGGAACAGATGTCAGTTTTAAGTTTCAAGGATACCCTTGAACCTTTCTTAATGATGGACATCACGTTTGACACCCAATTTTCATGTACTGAGGAACAGTGAAGAGACATGTTATGTGTTGCTTTTAGCAGATATTTCACCCCTGAGTTCTCTTAGAATTCATAGGTAAATCCTTCAGATCCTGGAGATTCATCTGCATTTTGTACCATTACCCCTCCCAGGTATTTCAGTTTCAGCCACAGTCTCTGCCAAGTTCCCTGGATACTCTAAAAGGGCTCTGGAAGGATAATTTCCCTGATTTCTTAGTGTTGGGTTTGTGTGGCCAGGTTTTGGTAGAAGGGGAGGGCTACAGAGGTGGTTTCTGTGACCAGCTGCCATAAGCTTCCCCTGTGTCTGATGGAGCTAATTCCAGCCAGTTCCAAGATGGACCCACCACTGGGTCAGGGCTGAGCCCATCAGTGATGGTGGTAATGCCTGTGGGGCCAGGTGTTTAAGAAGGGGAAACCACAAACCCTGCACAACTGCAGCCACAGAGAGCAGTGAAAATACGTGAGAGAAACAGCTCTGCAGACACCAAGGTCAACACAGATGGTCAGGGAGGAAGTTTTGCCTGTGATGGTAATGGGTGAGTGATCTCTCCCTATCCTTAACTCGTGAGCCTTTTGTTATATTTTCTCTCCCCTGTCCAGATGAGGAAGGCTGTGATAGAATAGCCTTGGTGGGCATCTGGCATCCTGTCAGGGTCAAGAAACCCATCTCCCACAATGAACAAAGGATATAAATTGTTCAGCTTCTCTCCAGTGACTTTGCCCCTCCTGAGAGTTCAGTTTATACTCTTGTCATTTTCAGACTCACGGACAAATTTTTTCCTTCCTGAGGGATTGAAAAAAGAATATTGACCAATTTTTGATTCTCAGTAGTTAGGTCTCAGACTCACAATAGATATAAGAATCTGTCAGTGTTTATGACACTTTGGTTTGATTTTGTTGGGTTTTTTGTTTTTTTCATTTGCACAGGTCTGTAGCTTTTGGAAGAACACCTTCATTTTTCTTTGCTGTTTGGCCATGACAGCTTACTTCAGGCATGTTCCTTGTACTTCAGGCATGTTCAGTAAATAGTGTGCATTGGCACTCTGCTGCCTGTTGGTTGTCCTGTAGTCTTCATCTTGCTTTCATGGATTTAATTATCTTGTGTGGAATTCTTTGTCTTTTCTTGGTAAACGTTCTCATTTTCACATAGTTCCCCATGTTGAAATGAACACAGTAGTGGGCATTTTGACCTCTATAGCTCCCCAAAGATATGGAATCCAAGGGTGTTAGGTCATTCTTAAGGAGCAATCTTAATGTTCAGCAAGATATATAGGTATATATGCTTATGTGTGTGTATGTATTCATTATAATGAATACACAATTATAATTGTGCAAATTATCTATATAGGGCAGATGTGGCTAGTAAACAGACAAACAACTGCAAAAGGACTTCTGGTTTTCCTGGATTTAATCAGACATAATTGTGGGTTCATTTGTATCTGTTCTGATTTCTGAGTTTGCCTGAAATATACACTGATAATAATTAGCATTTATTAGCATGTGGTTCTCAGACCTTTCTGAGGGTCATTATTCCTCTTTGCAGAGCCACAGATCAGAGAAGTGGCAAAAGACAGTACCTGTGATTCTTCATTTCACTCCGCTACCTATATTGGCATCTCCTTTATTTATTAGGACCCCAAACTTCATAAACTACTGGGGACATTGCTTTCAAATTGCTGTTATAATTATAATTGATTTTTTGTGGTAAACGTGCCTGGATGAGGTGTTTACATCCTTATTTCCAGTCCTTTCACCCCCTTACAACAAATATTTCTGTTTTATCAATGTAACATAGAGTAATTTGCATGCAACAGCTATTTCAAGGTGGCTTGTTTGCTTTTTAAGCATTTTTTAGTATTTGATAGCTCATCAAGGCATTCTGATTGAATAAGATGATGCAAACACAATATTCATGTTGCTGGGCCTTTGAGCTCATAGATGTTCCCAGGACTCATGTGGGACATGTTCTGGAGACCTCCAGCACTACCTACCAAAAGCACTAAAGCACTATCTTTGCAGAAGTACATAGTCCATAAAAAGTACCCCATAAAACAAGAACTAAATAAGAGCATTTTAAACTTTTCCAGGGTATAGCATCAATATCTATATGTATAGACTTGTCTTTTTGCATAATTCTTGTCCTGTGAGATGTACAGTCATTCATTTCCCACTTCACCTCCCATTTCTCCTATTAATCTATGTTACTCATCCAGTTTTTTTAGCAATACTTTGATACCAAGGCAAATTCTGTGTCACGTATCATCTCAAGCTGGAATATTCAGCAGCTTCTCCCTTAACCCCATTTTACCAGTTTTGTCCCAAGTGCAGCTAAGCACATTGGCAGCTGAGAAAAAAAATAATTAAAAAATCATTCTTTGGTGGGGTTTCCTTGGTGTTTAATGGCATACTACTTCAATTTCTATGTCAGTGTCACACCACTGGGTGGATGTACATATTAGGGAGCTTTATGTACATAGGGGTACCTCATGATCCACCAAAACTAACCAAGCTGCATGTTGTATTTATGAAAGCAGCTAACTTTGTGCAGACAGGATAAAAAAACCACAAGAAAAGACCTCAAGATTATAAAGTGTGAAGAGACTGAATTGGCAGAGTTAATTATTACTCAGCTGTCCACGCCATTTTGTTAATAAATGAAGAGTCCAGTAGAATGCATACTAGCTCTGTAGACCTATATTTTGCACATCATCATTTTCTAGCAGTGACATTAACAAGCCAAAAACTGGATACAAGGTTTCTCCATTTTTCTCTCTTATGACTCAGAGAGCCGTCACCTCTCCCACACTGCCTGGTACCATAATTACACTGGAATTTCACCTCCAAGACATAGTAACAGTACAAGTTTGGTACTCTACCAATATTTAAAATTCCCTCACTGTCCTTGGTAACATACTGATTCTTTGCTGCGCTGAATCAGCACAGCACTGAAAACCAATCTCTCCCCTTAATCACTGACAGAAAGCTGTGCCTTCTCAAGGGCAGAGTCAACAAAAACCAGGATTAGAGTAGACTGACAGTCGCTGTATCAACTCCTAAAGCATCATTTTAAAATTATCTAAAATCAATAACCTTTCACTTCTGGAGCATGAGGTTCAATTCTGCATTTAGCCATGCATGAAAATGAGTTCAGCAATCCTGGGTTAGCCTCCATGGAATCACTCACATAATTTCCCATGACTGGCAGATTTTACTGTAGAGAAAGAATTGAATATTAATTAGAAAATAAAAGTGAGGTTTTGTCAGGTTGAAAAATCAAACATCAATAAATCGGAACGTCAGAACCACAAACCAGCAAATTCAGATCTGAAGGCTTGGACCTTCATGCAACCCTTGAATGGAGAGAATGTAAAGTGGAATAGAAGGCAGGATCTACTGTCAGCACAATCTAACAGCCACCAAGGGATCGATGGAGCAGTCATGGAAATGGCTGTGAGTGGGAGGGTTGCACACCCATGGACTGCTGTTGAACTCTACTTCTTCTGCACCAGGGGAGCTCTCAGGACTGCCCACTGAATACAGCAGGCAGTTCTGGATCCCAAACACACCCTGCAGTTTGCCAAGGCCAGCAGCCCTGTCCCACCTGCTGCCACGAATTCCAGGGTGCCACTCGCAATCAAAAAGTTGTAAGGCTGTTCCCATGACAGTGAGGAAGACTGCAAGTCCTTCCTTTTCATGAGGGAGCTCAACCTGAACAATAAAAAATACAAATGAAAATCTAAAAATATACATGAAAGAAAAAAAATTAGAAAAGGTTGAAAACAAGAATAAGAGAAAAGTGAAGAATGGCAACCCCTCATTTGTCATAATCCTGCTCACAGTTGCTTGGGTGACTAATGGGAACCCCCCATACAAAATGAAGCATTCCTTCCAAAGAGGTGACACTCACTGAAGTACCTCAGTAAGGGCAGTGGACACTCTTTTGACTCTGTACATACAAGTTCTTTGTGATTAGCTTTCCTCCTTATGTGTAATTCTTCTTTTCCTTGACAAATACTAAACTTTTTACCACCAGAATTCTTGAGCAAGTCTTGAGTCTAGAGCAAGGAAACTGCTGCTGTTTTCATCCAAATACATGGACAGAACTGAAAAAATCTAAATGTGAAAACCTGTCAGTTTCACAGCATAATTCTACCTGTTTACTAAATCTGCAGTTCAGCAATCTTCCTGCTTGCACAACCTCTAATAATTTTTCACTTGTAGAAAATTTTTACTTGTAGTTTTCCTTCCTCTTGGATGTGTCCAAGACTTTAGAGCCAGGCTGGTGTTAGTGTATTTTCCCCCCTCTGGTTTCTCGGACAACGTGGTCTTCTCTTGGGAAGAGACAATGTCACTACTACCAGAAAGGAAATGACCTGTCACACTCCTATGTTGTAAATTAAAGACAGTCTACTAGTTCACCTCTCATTTTCTCATACCATTTCAGGAAATTTAATTTTACAAAAACAAGGAAAAAGAAACAAAGAAAAATGGCAGCAAACCTAATTTAATCATACTTTGACTAAATACAAGGCACATTAGCACCTAATCCACCACAGTCTTATTTAAAAATGAGTGGCTGAAAGGTGCTGTAAGATTCATAAAAAGAAAACATATTGTCTTAGAGGCTGATGCAAATAATTCATTGCCCAAGTTATCACTCTTCAGTCAAAAAGCACACGAAGAAACTACATAAGTCATTTAGACAGCAATCACCATTGGAGTTAGGCCGACCTCTCATGTCAGTGATGAAACAGTCAAATTCTCTGACAGTGGTGAGTTATTCCTTTTATCACTGGCAGAACTGCCTAAAGAATCATCAAGGCTACAGGTGTGGAAAACATGAGGCCTCTCCAAATTTAAGCGATAAAAACACAAAGTGTTTTATTACTTTACTTTATAATTTATGTTTGGGGAAAAAAAAAGAACAACTTCACAATGTTGCCTATATTTAGGCAACAATGGGATTAATTTAAGCTAAGTATTTAATTCCTGTTAAGAAACTTTCTTCCAGACCATGATCTTTGCAATTCCATTCCCACCTTCGTCTGCCCCCAGTCTCTCTCATAATTAAAGATGTATCTTTCAGTCCTGACAAAGCCAGAAAAAAGTACTGGGTGCTTTATTACAAGCTGTAATTCAGTCACTTTGGAGGTGATTTTCTTTCTCAAGTAATGACTTAGTGGAGGAAGTTGGTAATTTTTTTGTTGCACTTTAACATTGCTAGAGAGGTCACATACTGTAAGTGAGAGAACAGGTGATTAGAAATATTTCTCTGCCTGACCAGATTGCCTTTATAACTCCTAAAGAATGTGAAAGTATATTCATTCTCTTGTGTAATTTTAAATATTTGTGTTAAAAACCTAGCATGATCTGAAGAAAAGCAAGTTTTGTGGGTCTGATTTCAATTTGAACAGAGCTTCAGTTGATAATAAATCCTCTTCTAAACTCTCTTCTAAAAGTTCATAATATTACGCCGAAGACACAACTGCTAAAGGACTTTGTTAATTTTTCTCCATATTACATATGGAGAAATTTACATTACATATTACAGTGTTACAGACTTCCAGCAGATGTCTTTAATAGACATTGTTAATAAAAGAAATATTGCATAAAATAAGTTCAGACCATTTCATCAGTACGACCTTCTCCCACCATTAAGAGCAAAATTTCTCCTGTATCTTCAAATTATTTCATTAATGCCTAATGCAAAGAAACAATAATTCATCTCCAAACCCTATAAACCTCTGTCAGCATCCATACTGTTCCTATATTTAAAAAACTGTGACTGCTTCCACTTACTCCCTATTTGCACAGGTTTAAAAGCTGCTCTTAAGAATATAACTCTGCCTATAACACTACATGCCAGAGATAAGTACCTAGGTTACAATTATGCTTCTGCATTAAATAAGCTGTGTTGCTCTGATGGGAAGATGCAGTTCTTTGTCTCCAACAACAAGGCTATTTATTCACCTAAGCAAACACTCATTCCTAAGCTACAGGTCCCTATTTCCCTCCCATCTGTGCAGGTAACCTGATGGTATATGAAGTGCAAGGGTTTTTCTAGATCTTGACCAAATCTTGTCTTCATGTTGGTATCAGCCTTTTCCCTCTAAAGCCTGATTTCCACAGAAACCTGATGCCTAGGAAGATGGGAATAGCAACAAGTTCTTGGTTTGGGTAAGTAGGATCTAGGAAAACCTTAACATCTCGAGACACAATGGGCTTTGGAGTTGGGATTCTCTGGAGTAATTCTACTGAAAGCTGTGAAGTTACTTTTTAAACATATGTAAAAATATGTGTATTTAGACTGAGTAAATTAAAGTAGACTTAGAGGTACAAAATACTCTTTCTTACATACTTGTGGTATGAAGTGAGAGAAAGAAAGAAGCAATGGCATAACAGTTAGGCACTAGTTTGGTTAAACTCACTTCCCTGTCACAGACCTCTAAATGCTCAACTCACGACTACACATTTCTCAGCAAGAGACCTTCAAGGCTTTCAAACAGCAAAGTTCACTTGAGAAGCCTGTCAAAAGCATCCCAGTTTTAATATCCTTTACAATACTCTGCTAGTAAAGCAGCCTTAACAATCTTGAGTTATCTCCCAGACTCAAGCTGTACTTGCCCAGCAATATGTAGGATCCACATTCGGCACAGATATTGCTTGAAAGAACTGCTGATGTGATTAGGCAACCTGTAATTAATCAACACTTTATGATGCAAGATAATTCACCTGGATGGCCTCAAGAAGTTTTTCACATCTGACAAAGTAGAAAAAAACATCCCAAACACATGCAAGTCACAGTTCTGCTGCACCCCTAAATATAATCTCACACAGCAGGTAGCCTTGCCCACCTTTTCTCTGTGCATTTTGGCTGCTTCATCTGTTAAAAACATAAATCACATTTGCCTGGAGGGGCCAAAATTGAGGAGGATGCCACCACAGACCAGGGAGTTGATTTTTGACTCTAACATCTGAGAACAGCCCCGAGTAACCTGCTGCTTTTCTCTTCTGAGTAGGAAGATACAGACATTTCATAGCAATATATTCAGTTGCTACTGAAAATTCACTGGCCACTTCCATTACAAATGTTCTTTTCCTGACACTTATAACCAGAACTTTTGTTACAATGTCCACTGCTAGACAAAATTTGCCTCATCCTGGGTTTCATCGCAAAACCAGCACTATGAGCCACTTTCACTGAAATTTTTGCAATTCTTTCAACAATCTTGCAGTGATGTAAAAACAATAGATAGCTTAAGGTCAAATGTCAGCAAAAAATCTCAAATACAAATTGATTTTGCTGTTTAAAAATCAAAAATGAGGAATTCTCCGTATTCAAAGAAGAATCAGCATTGAGTGGAGGGTTGAATCTAATGATAGAAAGCAAAGCCAATGTTTGTGTGAACTCCAGTGAGAACCAAAATAGCAGCATTTTGCACTGCTCTATTTATAACTCTATAATTTTAAATGGAAAGACCAAAAATAGTCATTGCAATATGTTAGCTCAATGTAATTTGTCTCTCCAAAAGAGATAAATTAGCCTAATTTTTTTTTTGGTAGAGAGTAGTAAAATAAATAACAAATATTTTTCCAGATAGTTTTAGAGGATTTTTTTTCATTTCTGAAGTTTTAATCCTTTGTGGCAAGAGTTCCTGGAATCAGAATATGGTCTTTCCTTCATCTGACTTCATTTAGGATCTGCATCTATCAAGGGGCTTTCAGAAATACGTAACGATTTAACAAGGCAGCTAGTTTAAGTGGGGGATAATTAGGCTTTCACCCTCCCCTTCACTCTGTGCCACCGTTTTTTACTCTCTCCATCTTAAAAGCAGTGGATGTGCAGCCAAGCACTGCGCACTCCCCACAGGCAGCTTCCCCTGAAGCTGCAGGGTGTAATTACAACCAGCTGCTAAGGGCTGCTGCGAGCACAGCAAGCAGCACCTTCCTGCCCAGAACTAAGCCTAGGCTTTGGGAGACCCCAAGCTTTGGGAGCCCCCAGGATTTGGGACATGGACACCCACAGGGAGGTTCCCGCGCTATGGTAGTAGAAGTTAAGAGAGAGCAACATTCCAACTCAGCCTTCAGAGATACTAAAAGGGCTGGGTGTTTCAGCCTCCCTCCCCCTTTCTGCCTTCCCCTAAATCCATCTGTTCAAAGGGAAGAAAGCCTCCTCCCCCAGATCCGGCTGCTGTGTGTGACCCGCTCCTCTCCTGCGCTGCTCCCTCCCTGGCTGCACCGCGCATCCCACAGCGCTGTGCCGGGGAGCTGTGCATGCCACAGGGACAGAAACCCCAGGGTAAGGCTCCCTGTGAATGGCATGTGCTGGCTCCTGGGCAGCATTTTTATTTTCTAAAAAGCAGAAGCCTAGCTGCCAGTCATCAAACTCCATGATAAACCCAAATGATGTCCTGAGGTGTGTGAGGCTTGGGGACAAAAGCCAAGTGGTGAAACAGCAGGGGAGGCTATGTAGGCACAGATACACACCTGGACTGGCTACTTCTTTGTTCTGCCTTTTCAATTCTATTTCTGATAACCTCTGAAACTCAATTCCTTATTAGTATTCCTGAAGATGAATGCCAATTTCCATTTGTCCACCTTCAAGGATAGACCTTAAAATTCTAATCTTCACCTTGGAAGGAGCAAGCTCATCCGACTTCCGCATTTTAAGCAATTTGTGATTCCCAGTTACAGGATTTCCTAAAGGACATTTAGGCTTCTAACTATGAACAGATTTAAGGGATGAACAAAAATGTTCAGGGTGTCATGCACCTCATGATGTTAGTTACAAAGCACTAACAACAGAGTGTGCAAGCTCAGAGGTGTGCTGAGTTTTGACTGTCACCAAAGATGGACAATCCACAACTTTTCTGGGCAAACTGTGCCCCTGCTTGGTAATTAGAGACAATCTTTTATTTCTATCCGTACATCTTTGAGAAATAACCACAATGACAGCATTTTTACAATTTTCCTTCAGAAAAACCCTTCAATTTCATGCACGTTAACCACGAAAAAGTCACTCTTATAAAAGTTACTCTCAAGAAAATGAACTTAAGGTGGAAGAACAATAAATAGTGCAAAAATCCTTATTAGCCTACAGGCCAAAGTAGAAGTGGTGTAAGACTGTAAAGACACAGGCTAGTCCTGGATAGCTGTTCTGATTAAAGGACAAAGTATCAGGAAAGAACAAGCATGTTAGAGATGTCAATACTAAAGAGTGACTGGAATTACTTAGAATGCTTCAAGGTAATAAACCTTCAGCAAAAGGAATGTACTTAAGAAAGGAGAAATTTAGGTCAAATTGCAGGAAAAGATTCTTTCTGGCAAAGGAGAAAGAAAGAAAGAAAGTTGTAGAGTATTTGCCTGAAAGAAGAGGCATGGCATATCCCTGAAGACTTTTAAAACTACACTGGAAAAAGCACTGAAGTGTTTGGTACACAATAATCCTACACCAGGAAAGGAGAAAGGCTACATAATACAACTCTGCATTCTGTGATTCAGTGGTAATTCCACTGGCCAGTCCCAGTTTCAAATTAAAAAATCCAACATCAACTGTAAGCACCCCTTGTTAAATGCAAATGTTAAAGAAAAACTTATCCCTTCACCCCAGCACAGAAAGCAAGTGCTCTTCAGAAATCAAAACAGATCCCATGTTTTAACTTACTTTTATTTGAATATGCCTACATTATGATGAGAACATTAACACTGGGAACACTCATTGTGTTTGTACTTACAGCAGGGTTCAGATGTGTTCAACCTGGGTACTCACACTGAAATTTCCAAATTTTGAATGGAAATTGTACAGACACTGTTTAATTGAGGTGGATTCTGTTGGTAGTTATAATGTTGCTCAGCATGAGGAAGAGAGATAGATCTGAGATTCTGTGAACTTTCTAAGGCAAGCTTGCACTTTTCTTACTTTCTGCCTTTTTTGTTTCTTTTTTCTAAGCTCTTGCTGGAGGAATAAAGGGGGGGAGGGGGAGAAGGTAGTATATTTTACACAGAGTCCTCTAAAAATCTTACTCTTTTCACTTAAAATAGCCACGATGTGGTCTTGATCTCAGATTTGGAAAGAGATGCAGCTATCTGCATTCCAAAATCCACAAAGGCCCACGCTGTTCTTGGAAAGCCCTTGTTCTATCCCAGTTGATCACAGGTGATTAGCAAGGATTGGGCCAGCTGTCCTACTAAACTTCATGGAATAGATGAATTACACCCACGGTACTAAAAGCGAGTTAGCATTGTAGGACTGGACGACAGAATTTATGCACAGAGTGCCTTGGCACTACCATTTCAGTTTGTATGCAAAGTGTGCTTTTGAAGAGATTTGTCCTGGCAGTTTCATCCTGGCTGGTTCAATCCACAGAGCAGTTTGGAGCTGGATAAATTTCAAATGAAGCTAAACTGGAAGATGTGTTCCAGCCATTACTGGACATTCAGTCCACTGCTCCACACCAGAAACCGCACAAAGTGAAGTATCCTGAAAAGCACATAGAATGGTCTTGCAGCACCAGCGAGATTCACTGTACAGATCCACTCCCACTGCATGTCACTGCTTCCCAACACAGATACAGCCCTATTGCCTCTGCCAGCCCTCCTCCCCAAACTGATGGTCTGACTAACCAAGACTGTTAGGAAATTAATGGAGAACCTCAATGAACACCACAGACGTTACAAGTCTGGCTCATCAGTGACTCCTTATTTCTGATCTCCTTCCTGAACCTAGCCTTTTTGATTATTCGGGCACTTGCACTGAGCGAAGCGTAAACCCCGCACACCATTCAAAGCACGGTGCAGGAGCACTGAGGCTCCAACCTTTCCATCCTCCGATCACCAGCAGCTGCTTTCCAGACCCCTCCCGCTCCAGCATCCCTCAAGGAGAAAGAAGCTGCCGCTGCAGCGGCGCCGGCTGCGCCCGGAGGGAGCGCACGGCGGGCGGGACGAGCGGCGCTCGCCCTAGAAAGGCTTCCCGCGGCAAGGCTGTCCCTGGAACGGCTCCCCCCGGCAAGGGTGTCCCTGGAAAGGCTATCCCCGAAAAGGTTGTCCCTGGAAAGGCTATCCCGGCAAGGTTGTCCCTGGAAGGGCTCCCCCCGGACAGGACGCCCCCGCCCAGCCGAGCACCGCTCCCGCCGTGTCCCGGCCGCGGGCACTCCCGTCCCGCCGCGGCGCTGCCCAGCCCGGAATGCCCTTTTAACNAGCCGCCCCCGCTGCCCGGGCCCCGCCGCACGGGCGCCACCTGGGGGCCGGCGGCGGCACCGCGCCCGGGCGAGGGAACGGATTCCCGGAGGGAAAGGAGCTGGAGCGGACGGGCAGCGGGAGCGCAGGAATACAGAGAAACAGGCTGCGGGAACGGCCCTGAAACGGGGGCAGCAAGGCGGGACAGAATGCACCGCACACCAGCGAGGGCATTAGCTTCTACTTGAGTGAAACTACACAGAACAAGTGACAACCGTGGAGATAAATGGAAAAACAAAGTAAAATGCAACATCTGTTTATCCCTGCCAGATGCTGCAGATAATTATTTTCTCATTTTATGCAGTCACCTCAGCCCAGGAAAATAGCAGTCAAACACACAACGCTGCCAAAGGTGATCCTGTCACTGGGGGCACTCAACACGCAGGAGATCAAAATGCCTTGGCTCCCTGGGCCTTCCCAAAGTAACCAGGGACAGGGCTGCTTTCTGCAGAGAATGTTCTGTGTCATGGGTTGCAGTGCAAAATGCAACCAGAGCTGTGTTATTCCATCATTATCTGTTGGAACTGGGGTGGGGGTGGTGTAATCTTCTGTCAATAGCCCAGCTGATAAGAAACCAGCAGAGCAGTTTCTTTATCTCTTCCACCACCCATCCTCCCTCCAGGGAGAGATCTTCTGCTCATGGGCCATTGAGTCCCACTGATAAAATTCCATCATCCCATGGGGAAATGCTCCATCCAGGGGAAGGAGCCAAGCCTCTCTACCTGGATAAAAACCTGAGATTTGGGACACCAAGGCAGCCTTTTCCACTGGACTCCCAGAGGAAGACCAGGCCCATCCTTCACCACTGCACCTTCAGCAGAGGCTGCACCTTTCTCCAGGATCACTGCTCCAACAGAGCCACATCTGCCACTGCAGGAGGGCTGCAGCCACCATTGAATGGGACTGCCACCAACACCCTGACCCACAGGGTGTCAGGCTGGATTCTGACTCTGTCAGTGATTTTCTTTTTCCTTTGTATTATTGCATATATTTTGTTTTCCTTTTCTTACTTTTTCCCTTTTCCTAATAAATTGTATTTCTGACTTGAAGTCTCTCACTGGTTTGCTTTTCAAACCAGAACATTCTGCTATGAGAACAAGTGAGTACAGTTGAACCAGATCAAATATTTCACCACCCTTGCATGGTGACAAACATCCCAGAATGACCAACGTGGTGTAGGCAAGAAAAGCTTAGGTTTGAAGAATGTAAAGAAGCAGGTATTCCATGGTGATGGCTGCAGCAATGATGGCTTGGGTGGGCTCTGTGCTTTACATTGCTCTTTATCTATCCAGTCTAGAAAGGATGAAGACAGCCTGATTCTAAAACTACAAACCCAGTGTCTTGTGACAACTGCAAGGTGGGCACACATAGGCCAGGCTGGGACCAGGCTGGAAAGCCTTTCCACATAAAAACAGGTCTCCAATTCAGGACAAGCAATGTGAATCAGCAGAGTCACTCTTGGATGGGGGGAGGGAGGCAAACATGTTTGGTGTGCAACAGGAAATTGCTCTGTGAGCCAAGTGAAGTAATCCTTCTGC
This sequence comes from Thryothorus ludovicianus, assembly GCA_013397245.1. Lineage (NCBI taxonomy): Eukaryota > Metazoa > Chordata > Aves > Passeriformes > Certhiidae > Thryothorus > Thryothorus ludovicianus. The sequence continues at coordinate 35,446 of VZTB01009769.1, read as the reverse complement.
TGTATTCATCACTAACAGGCATCAGGCTCGAGTGCAGCACCTTGGTTCGGGCACGTGTCAAGGATGTTGTTAACTGGAAAGAGCAGCAGGGAGCAAAGAGAGTGATCAGAGGGTTGGAAAATACAGCCTACAACGAAAGATCAAAAGAACTGCAACTGTTTTATCTCCAGATGGGAAGGCTGAGGAGGAGTAAGGGCCACTGTTTTCAAAGCAAAGGAGTAATTTGTTCTGCCTGGCCATTGTGAGCAAGAAGTAATAGATTTAAATTGCACATCAAACTTTTCTAGTGATAAGCACAGGGAGACAATGAAATATATTGCCTAGAGAGGTTGTGATGTATTTATCACTACAGAACAAATTAAACAAACATATTTTGAGATTGATATATAAAAAAATCAAAACTCTTACTGGGGATTACAAAAAAACCTATATTTTAATTACATTATTTTATGAAAGGAAAATACTTTTTTTACTTGAAACACAATTAGGGTTCAAAAGGGGAACAATATTTCCATTTTTTTAAGCTAGCTCACGGAATGAATTGAAAAACCACAAGTATTTCTGTATCTCGGCTCCCTGTCAATGAAATGGAGGTAGCAATACACAATTTATGATACTGCAAGTCTGTAATGCATTATTGCAACCTTGTGGATGCTAGGAAAGGAGATGATATACAGATGTAAAATATCTCTGTTTTTTCATACCTGCACTGCTTTAAATGCTGCAATTTGTTTTCCTTTCTTGTCTAAGAGTTCCCAGTACACTGAAGTACTGAAGTACACCTCTGCCCAGAGAGGAACAAACCAGAGCTCATGGGGCTTAACAGAACACAGCAGCTGAGAAAGACCTCTTGATCAAACACCCACAAACCCTGACCATTGAATTTCATACTACTACAAGTTTCTTTCATTGTGTAAATTGCATCAGAAGAAATTTCTAATTCAGGAACAGTGATCCTTTCCTCTCAATTAGGCATGTTAAAACATCTACTAAGCAAAATCTAATTCCCTAAAACAATTAGTGAACATTTACAGCCAACACTGACTGTTTAGAAGACCTAGCAAACCAAAGCACAGCTGACCTACCTCATTACTGCTTCCTTCCAAAACGCAACAATGGGACTAGATTCACTAGAACTTTAAAATATTCTTTGTTGTTAATAAAGTTTATATTTAAAGAACAACAATTCAGGCGAGTATGGCATACTGTATAATCCATACAGATAACTGCAGATCCACTAAAAACACTGATCCCAAGCTAAAGCCATTTTTAGCAGCCTTGTTCAGAAAATGCTTTCTAATAATCTTATTATGAATGCTTTCTTTTTGCCATTATATCTCAAATAAACCCTGCTTCTTCTTGCCACACCAGTGTCCTGCTCTCCGGTCAGCTTGGCAGCCATTTCTCCAAGAAACCACTGGAGACTTCCAGATCCCAATTTCCCTGTGGTAGCTGCACCAGGGCTATGACAGTGTAGTGGCAGCATTCGGGATGGAAACTCTGCATGAGGAAAGCAATAGTTACAGTGCTGGGGATGGAAATGTGGCTGTGGCACACATCAGGCAAGGCCTGTCAAAAAACATTGGGAAGTTCTCCCTCATCCTCAGCAGAAACTTAATCCTCACTCCTGTTGTTTGCTCCATAAAACAGCATTTTAGCATGTCCACACCTGACATCCATTTTTCCTGATCATCTGTATAAATGTATCACTTACTAAAGTGACTGGGTTTATTTACATACACCGTGTTCCTCATGTGTGCACCTATATTTAAATATTTAAGAACAAAATCCTGGAAAAGTAATTAGAAAAGTAATTTCCTTTTTGCATACCAGCTGCTGAGATGATTAAGTCACTACTTATACAGTACTTTTTAAGTTCTTCAGCTCTCCAGAGACCTCTTACATTTGGCATTATTTGTAGAAGTGCAAAATACCTAATTCCCTTCTAGCTTCAGTTAAAAGTTGCAATCAATTCATCTTAAAAAAATTATTATTCTTACAAAGACAACATATCTACACTGCTGCTATGTTCCACTGCTCCTTTTTTTTCTGCACTGCTTTTAAACTTATCATTTTTTAAAACTCTAGATGTGGCCCTTAGGGACATGGCTTAGTGGTGAACTCAGCAGTGCTGGGTTAATTGTTGGATTTGATGATCTTAGAGGTCTTTTCTAACTGAAATGATTCTATGGAAACAAGTATAACAAAGTGCATTTAAAAGCATATTTATAGTATTTTAATAACTATAATTCAACACAGGAGTTGTTTTACTTTGCTTTATATCAATATATTTAAAGATGCAGGAAAAATTTTGTCAAAAATGTGATCAGCAATCAAATGCTTATAGCACACAGGATTTCATGGAAAGTCACACAAGTTTACCCTCATTTGTAATTAGAAAAAGATTTCCTTATTCTCTGCAAGATGCAGCCTGTGGCTTTTGCTATTAAAAAAAAATCAAAATGATAAGCAGAAATTGAAAGATGATCAAATATATTATCAGTGGGGCTAATAATTAGTACTATACATTATTTTAAATCTTTGCTTTCTGCAACTCTCTTAAGATCTCAAATGGAAGCAGTGTCACTGCCATCAGTACTTGGGGAAATGTTTCAACCTTCTTCAAGACCTTGCAGTGAGAAAATTTGTGAGAGTCAAGAGTCAGTTCTTAATAAATAAAGTTTATTTAATCAGCTACAGAAGGGTCAAGAGTAAGGCACAAACCACTGCAGTTTTGGAAAAAGACCTCACTTGGGCATAGAGTCAATCCAAAAACTGGAATAGGGAAGGAAGCAGACAAACTCTCCTGCCAAGTAATGTAGGAATATGAATCAAGGAGGGAAGCTAAAGGTGATGAAGAAGGAACTGATTCATTGAGATAGCACAGGAAATGAAATCAACCTGCAAACCAGAGGGCAGCTGAGTTTAGGTGTGATGAGATACTTGAATACCTAGGAGAGCTAATCTGATGTACAAGGACCAAGGAGGGACAGAAAAGGGAGGAACCAAAATTTTACAAAATGTCTAAATAAAGGAGATGGCATTAAAAAGTGGACAAAGTCTGAGGAATTCTCACTGTAATCTTCACACCATTGTCACTGTAACCTGTACTTTCCAGTGTCAACCTGGATTCAACTGAATTCCTCTTCTAAAAATGCTCTCTATGCTTATGGTGTTACAAACATTCAGATCCAATGAAGCTAAACAGAACTGATGGAAGCTGCAGGACACCTAATAAAGTGACAGATGCCATTGTTCCAATAGACCAATACATCAGAATTCAAGACTAACACCATCCATTTGCTGTAACTTCAATGGTGGTGTATGAGATACTAATTATAGCACGATATGAACAGCTTCTGTTCAAATTTGTGTACAGGTTTTTTTATGGAATGTGCTTGAACAACAGAGGAGTTACTGAACAGTCCATCTGTCCTGAACTGTTTGTAGGTCAGGAACTTCCTTGAGCCAAAGGTAGAGATTAAATAGGTCTCAGTCTCTTGTGCTTTGAAAACGTGTCTACTAACCTTGCTGTCAGACTCTCTGAAGAATACAGCATGATAATGCAAAATAAGTTCTGCATAGTTTCATGCCAAGTTTCAGAATTAGCTGTGATGCAGAACAGATGAATTTTTGAAGCAGGATTAGATAAATTACTTAATTAAGCCAGTTCAGATTCCTTAGGATAGACATTGGGGTTAAGACAGAGTGAAGAATTCTGCAATAGCAGAAATAGACACGCACAGCATCAAGTCAGTACTAGAATTAGCAGAAAAGGTGAAAAAGCAGGGAGTTTTCTCTCTCAGAAAAATCCACCCAGATTTAGGAAATTACAATTAATTTTAGCAAATGTCAGGAATGTCAATAACTTTGGATAGAAATCAGATTTTAAAAATTGCAAAATCTGCTCCTTCCCTTCAGAGAAGCTAAAGGCATCCAATGTAAATAAAACTGGTATAATGCCTGCCACCCATCCCATGGCATATTAGATATTTTAGATGAGACAAGGAAGTTTTTAGAATGCACAATTCTATAATGTCTGTGCAAAACCAGATGAGAGCTGTAGTTCCTTTTCAATACATCAAGGCATTAAGATTTGGCACTAAGAATGTGATGGCTACCTTGTATTTCAGAGCACTTCTACTTTGGAGCAGCTCTGTTGGGAGCCTTGCAAGTGGGGGTTACCACTACATTCAGAATCTGCCCAACACAAATGTAAACGCATTTCCAATTTAAGCTCAGTTAGCAGACTATCTGTGTTTCATGCACAAGTACTGTGGAAAAGTTTAGAGGAAGAAATGGAAAATAGAATATGGAATAGATGAATGAAAGGGAAAAGGGCCTAATTTTGGAAGACAGTTAAAGACTGGGTTAGGTAGTTCATAAAAGAACGCTAAAAGGAAGTAAATATGTCATAAATAAGAACTAGAAAGTAATTTTCTTAGAGTACACCAGCTGTTTTCTATAAGAAATGTATTACAAAAACTGCAAGACAAATTCTTCTTTAACTTCCAGCAACATACAACATGCATATGTGTAGCTTCCCTGGAAGCCTATCTGCTGGTAATTTTCTCTAGAGAATTTAGCTCACAAAATTTCTGCTGCTTTTAGCTGCTGAAAATTTGGAGCATGGAATATTATTCTCTTAGAGAAGAAATAATTCTATAGGAATCCCATTGTTACTGAACCTATGCTTCAGTTTGTATTTTAGCTCCAGTTAAAGGCACTACATTATTCTAAGTTTAAGAACAGCACTGCTCCAGACATTTCAAGCCCTACTACTGCATGGTTTGGCTCCCTGAGGCAGATGCCACTGGATCCAAAGAATGGATGCTTTTGAACTGGGAGACATGTACCAGTTTCATTATTCAATTAACTGAGCTCCACAAATACACTTGGCTTTCTATAAATACCAATGTGCTGTCACAGCTCAGGGCTCCAAACTGTTAACGTTAAAAACAGGGGATATAATTTACTTCATTTATAATTTCATTTATATTTATTTATTACTTAATTTATAATTTATAATTTTATTTAATATATAATTTATTTCATTCTCAGGACCTGGAATGTAAGTAATTTAGAGAATGGACCATATGAGGAAGTTCAGCATCCGCGTACAGTTTCGTATTTTCCAAACAGGAATCAATTTTAATTATAGAGCCCTTTCTAGTAAATCTCCAAAGCTGTATTCCTGGTGTGCCCAGAAGGGCTCCCTCCTCAGAAAGGAAGGGTGGTGACAGTAGCTCTGGGGGCAGGAAGGACAGGGAAGATGATACAGACAGTGGCATATTTCGGACCAAAGAAAAGTACTTTTTTGTGGAAAGAGCCATGTTAAGCAGCTGTAACCCATCATATAAGACAAGGAAATTGAAGGCAAAAAAGACTGATTCCTTCAACAAGACAAAGCTTAGTAAATCAATTTATGGGCATGTAGTGAGGCAGAGCAATAACAAAAGCAACAGGCTGCACTAGCTTGTTAAGGTTATTTCTGCAAAAATACTTGTGTGATTTAATTTGATAAATAAGAAGTGAGAGGGAAGGGAACAAATTGCACATGAAGGAAATTTAAAATGCCTGAAATGTGGGAGCAGGTATTGAGCTTGTTAATAAAATATTAAAAAAACCTGTCAGTAAAACAATTCTCACTTATTCACAACATGAATGTTTTCTTCTTTAATCTAAATATTCAGAGTCTTGAAGAAACGGAAAAAAGCTCCAAATAAGAGAAAAGTTAAATAATCAACAATTAGAGTTGTTTTCATATTCACAATATTGCTTTACTCACTCAAGAGTGATAAAATTGCAAAACAGATTTTTTTTTTATCTCAAAAAACTCTGTACATGTAAGGAGAATTTATGAAAATGTTTTTAAAGAAAGACATCCCATCTGGTTTTGAATTTCTGTGTTGATCAAGGAGTTAAATGTCTGGAAAATGGACAGTGCACAAGAAATTCTTCATTATAAAATAAATTGTTTACATGGGTTTCACTTATTTGTGAAGAGTGAAATGTCTGGGAAGACCTTCTTATTACCCAAGAATTTTACAGACCACCTTTAAAATAAACAAGAAAGAACTTAGAAGGACTAGCCCAACTTTATTGCCTGAAGGCCTGGGATAAATCCTGACAATACTCACACTCCAAACTCACACAAGGTTGCACTTGTGAAGTGATGGCATTAGTAAAACAAATTCAAAATTATTGCAAATTCAGAAAAATAAACCAAAGGAAGCTGGTTAATTAAGCACACTGCTGCCCCTTCACCCCAAACCACCACAGTATGTTGATCCCTTCAAAGGGCCACTGCAAAAACAACATTGAGTGTTTCTTTGGCAAGACAAGATTTTTCTGCTAAATATATCTATAGAATTGTGGTTCCCTGAACACACTAGGGACAAAGAGCTGTCATTCAGCAATCCCAGCTTGCCTTTTAATCAATCCTGTAGTTCCAGGAGCTGTCTCTCTTGCCTCTCAAATAACCTACATTTAGAAATGCCTTAGACTCTACACCAGGCAGCAGCAACAGCAGGGAAATCTCTCATCTCCTCAGCTGGGTTTTCCACAGCTCTTCTGCTACCACAGGCAACAGCTTCTAGCATTTCACTTTTCTTACTGCTAAATGGACTTAATTCCATAAAGAAAACCTGGTTTTGCATGCCAAATAATTTCATCATTAACTGACACACTTCCCATTTGGGCCCCAAATGCCAGTTCTGAGAGTAACACAGTCCAGCAAGAATTAGGCAGCTCTAAAACTGACTTAAGGGATAATTGTTTTATCATTTTTATCTTAGCATTTTCATTACAAAAAACCCAATTGATTTCCATCTTGTCCATGTCACTCTAGAGCTTTTTTCCCCTTCTCTCCCAGATTTCTTTTAGCAAATCAGGAAAGTGTATTTCTAGTTCATCCCTGATATGGAATGGCAGGAGTAGAACAGGAACAATTTGTTCTAATTCATTACTAGAAACTAAAATTGCAAGTCATACATTATTCTAGTATCATGGAAGCTTTTAACTACAATAGAGGCTAATTCTGGTCTCTGTGTTCCTTCTTCCAGAGCACAGAGATATTTCTACTTCTGGCAAGTGGGGAGGAAAAATGACAACTGTGCTTTCTTTGTCAGCAGTCACATTTTTTTACTGAACAGCCACTTCTCTGCCCTCCAGCATGCAAAGACAACAAACCACCTGCAGCACTGTCTACAGACACCAGCAGCATAATTTTGTTTATGCCTGGACTTAAATACAGCAGCAACATGAAAATACTAATTTTTCTATTAAGAGGAAGAATATCTGAATCCAAAGTCCCCATCAGAACGACACACTCCATCTCCTGCTTATAGCCTTTCCTTCTGACAGACAGCACTGGAGAAGTTGTGTATGTTTATTCACTGCTGTAAACTCCAGATAGTGCAAATCATTTCTCCATGGAGAATTTAGATCTCTCCTGTAGCAAGCTAGCAACATCATTTGTGCCCTGTGTCAGACAGTAAGTTCTAATAGTGGTGTTCAGCATCAGAGGGACTCTGAGACTTGGCTGAGTTGAAAAGTGCAAACTCCCTTTTCAGTGCTGAAAAATGTTAAATCACGCAATTGATTCCTGGAATGGTTTCCTTTTTTTACCCTACGCAGGAATTGTGAAATATGAAATACCTTCTGTAATGGGAATGGAGCCCTTCAAAAATCTACAGGCCAGTGAGTTTTGGGGGGAGTTAAATAGTTCTGAAGAATTTCCAGCCTCCCTACTCCCTCTTCCTCCAAGCAAATCCCTGTCTCACCAGTTATGCCAGAAGTGGTTTCACTCTTTACAGAACAACTCCCATTTCTTTTGCCTTAATTAAGACTGGCAGCATTCAGGTAATTCTTACTAATGTGTGAGAGTATTGATTCCTTTTCAGAGCTGTGGTAAGCACCAAGACATCTTCTAGGTGTTAAAAGTCTCTCTGAAGCTCTGAAGCATGTCCCAAGCAAAAAACCCCAGACCCATTCATATCTCCACAGGACATATCCTGCTGTGAAAGAACCTATTTCCTCATCTTTTAAAATTATTTGATTTTCATATGGTCCACAGAGAATCTAATGCTGGTATTTTTTCCCAACTATGTGCAAGATCCAAGAAATGGACAACAGTGCAGTTAGACTATTCTGAGAGATTTCCCCAGGGATCTGGGAAGCTTCTGCCCTCTTTGAAACTGCTTCATGAGCCAGTTCATACTCCACACAGGCATTTTGTGCAGGACCAGTATAATAGAACTTGACATTCAAAATCCTAAGCAGAAATTCTTGGATCGCTCTGCTCCACCCAATTTGAACATAAACCACAGTGCTGAAATACTCCCAACAGAATCTGGACTATCCCCTGGTAAGCATTTTCCTGGTGGCTGGTTCTGGCTCTGCAGGTTCACACTTGGCAAAGTCAACCATCACGCTTATTTTGTGCACAACAGGAATATTCAACAACTGAACGTGGTCACATTGTTCTTCAGACCCACACAAACTTCAGCAGGTACAATCTCTTCAGGAACTTTCTTTTAAAATAACTCTTTCTCTGGCTATGAGATTGGTGTGACTTCTGAGCTTTGAGCTCAATTCTACCTGTCCAACCAGGACCTCGTTCTCCAGGTTGTTTATTCTTTCATTATCAGCAATTTCTGCACACCAGGCTTTACACTAACCTAGTGCAAAGGANCAACCAATCACCCTGTGCCACCAACACTGCAGGATATGGGGAAGATGAAGAAGGAGGAAGAAGCCTAAAAACCACAAGGATGCTCCATCTTGTCTTCACCTACTTACCATTCTAACAAACCCAAAAATCTACATTTCTCACCCTTTGATAAATTACACATTATGCTACTACCTAATTTACATTAATGAAAATTCTTTCTCATCCCAAAGCCTAGGAAGCCCTTTCCATGGACAAAGGTTAAAAGCAGTGTTTGTCAGAGGGTTTGGATCCTTTAAAACATGCAGAGGAATATTCTCTGCATTCCAGATTCCGACACTTCTCCCCATCTATTCTCCATTCTCCAATTATCAACAGTTTTTTCTGCTTCATTCCAAGCATTTTCATACAGAAACACAAATTATACTCCTCAGCCCTTTCAGAGATTGCTCTCAATTGTGTTTAATTCCTTGTGCTTTTAAATACAGTTTTCCTTAATTTCAGTATAAAGATTTTGAGACTCCTTCTAGTTTTAGAGAGGGTATTAGATTTTTTTTTTAAGTTATAAGAACTACACTGTTCAATAAATTTAGCTCTTCATATTCTAAAATGACAAGGGTAAGTGAAGTTACATCATGTGAATTATGAAGTGATAATGTCTTTAGCTCTGCCCCAATCAGAAGTGTGACTGTTTAAAGCTTGTAATAATCATGTTTAAACAAATTCAGATTATAATTACTTTTCTTCTGATAATGATACCCCGTCTGATTGGATGATTACCTATTTGACTTTGATAAGTCTCAAGGTCAAAGAAGATAATTACAGACACCAGTTTTCTAAGAAAAATAAACTCTTGAAAAATAATATTTAAAGTGACATCTGCAAATAAGCATTTTAAAAGCATGCTGTTAATATGAAAGTCACAGACAAGCAAATAAAGCAACAAAAGCAAACTTCAAAGCTACCAAGTGATCACACTTCATTTGTAAATGTGCAAATTTTCTTTTGTTACTTACATAAGCTAAATAACTTCAGTCTGAATAGAACATTTTAAAGTAAATATTTTGCATAGAAATAAATTAAACTCAAGTAATGCACATTCTGTACACACTTTAAACCATTCCAGTAGGCAACATCTGTTTGAAAAATAAAATTGTTTGTTTAATCAGTAAGTGGGTAGCAGATTCTGTACCCTACCTGTCACTATTTCCAAAGAAAGAGAGGGAACTGTATCCTGGGAAAATAAGCCCAAGTATTTCAGTTCCTAGCATACAGGGATCCAAATGGACTCACTTCTTTCCTTTTAGGTGTCATGCTCTCCAGTGCCTTGATCCACAGTTAGAACCAAGTTAGAACAATACTGAAGCATTAATTACTGGTGAACAAACAAATCTGGAACAAAAGGCACGTGAGTTTGTTTCTGGAGGAGTAAGAGGCAGAAGAAGAGCTACAGCTACAGCTTAAATTTTCTGTAAAATAAATTCACTTGGATGCTTTGCCTTTGCCTTGTACCCTCTACAGCAGTTTTCTCTTCAGGCAAGTGAGCACAAAAATGGTGTCAAACCAAAAAACTCTGCTCAAATTAATGATAACTTCTCTAGCCCCAGTCTTAACCCATTTCTCCTACTTCTTCTGCATGAACAAAATTCTGTAGTTTTAACAGCTCTTCTCCACAGCAGACACCCAGATACTCCAAAAGAAACCTCTGCAGTCCTAGCTCATCTACAAGAATGTAGATTTAAATTTATATTTTTTAAAGGTCAACAATTATACTTGAGAACCTTCTGGATGCTCTCCAGTGATGCAGATCTAATTTATGCAGTTCAACAAAAACCAGAAGTCACCATAACCTACTAAAGCAACCTTCTGACAAAAGAAAGATTTGTCAGAATCTCCTGTTCTTTGTAATACTAAGCCATAATGGGATCAGCTTCAATATAATTACTTCCAATATTCTGTTAGATCAGTACACACAACCACCCATTTATGTTGATCTGTAACATTTCCAGTTTTGTGCAACTTCACCTTGCAGTAAATTCCTAAATTCTTATGCTTAGAATATGACTAGTGAAAAGAAATCAAGATGCCATAACTTATCTTAGGGAAGTCATTGACAACATTAGATTCAGGATATTGCCAGCTAGCCCATGCATTTGGAAAAGCAGCTAGATGGGTTTTTATTTTGTGCACTGAAATATTAAATCAAAATATCAAGGACCTGAAAACTTAGAATCCATTCCCCAAAAGAATAACCGCACAGCTCATTTTAATTTTAAAGTACAAAAAAGGTTCTGATCTAAAGTTATGCAAATATAAAATATGTAGAGGTAGGTAGGGCTTTCTACATTCCTTGAGAGTCTGAAAATCCTGGCAGTCACACAGTAGTGGCTGGATCTTTTGAGGTAAGGTCTGATTTACAGGGCTGTACTATTGCCCTAATTATTATAGTAGACACTTCTCTTCTGAAACAAAGTCTGCTTTCAATTGCCAAGGAAATGAGATGCTGAAGACAACTCCATTCAAACTTTGCTAACCAAAAATTGAAATCTTCACTAGAAAACTGAAAGGTTTTTTAAGCAAGTGCAAGTGAATATACAACAAGTACTGGAACAGGAAGAGCAACTGAACATCAAATGAGAACAGAGATGACAAATGGAATAAATTAACCCCAACTAAAATTGATATTGTTCAAATATAAAATAACAAACAGTTCTCCAGAGTAGGGCAAACAGTGTAAACAGAGAGATCATACGAGCAGAGATATTCCCAAATGAGAAAAAGGGAGGAGAGCACCAGATCTTGCCCAAACTTATTCTAGAGATTTTTATTTGAATTTCTGCCTTCTGATCTACTAGTGTCTCAGCCTCTAAGAAGCATTCCACTTTCTCTGCTTCCACAGTAGCACAGACTGAAAGAAAATGTCCCCCTGAATGCAGGACCACTTACAAACTTAGGGACCATTTCAACAAACAAATACACTGACATTTTAGTTTCCTGTATGTAGTAGCTCTTAAGGAATTGAACATGCACTTTGCAGTACAGGTAAAACACGTCACCTTTCCAGCCATGACACCCAAAGAAGAGGGGTATAACAAATATAACAAATGCAGAGACCCAGGTTCTGTGTATAATAATAACTGGGCTGTTAAAATATACACCAAGTATTTTAACTGGTAACAAACCAACACATATTTACAAAATATAGTTAGGAAAGTTTTGAACTTAAAGTAAAAAAATAACAAATCTCTGGCAATGAAAAACAAATAGCAAATTCTTGTTCCTGATGTAGATGCCTGTTGCAGTAATTTCACAAAAGGGAAGCTGTAATTGAAGTACATTAATTGTAATTGTGATTCCTATTGATATTTTTATTGAAATAGGAGACCTAGGTATAAAATGACCCCAAGATAAGTAGAGTTTAATTTTATTCGTCTGTCCAGTGGTGTTGAACCTATGGGTGAAGTTAAGGTCTCAAGAGGCAAGAATTATATTAGCCAACCAAACATTATTTCACCTCATGAATGTTTGATAAATTTCTTCCATAAGCAACCTAAACAAGGAATAGGTTCCTGGGATCCTCAAAGATAATTCAGGAGAACACATTCTTCTGCTGGAACACAACTGACAGGAAAAAAATTTTCATTTCTCTAATAATTGCAGAAGACCTTGTCTGCCTCCTTGGATTGTGAAGTCCTATCAAGAAAGTGTTAGCAGAAAAGAGGTGTCATGTCATCTACAGCCTTGCATGACAGGTTACATGATTTTAGAGCTCTCTTTGTATTCCCTTCTCTTCTTACACCACCTACTGCTCTTCAGGAACAGAAGGAGCCACACATTTATTCAGAAATGTAAATCCTGCTTCCCCTTGTGATAAATGTGTTGCACTTTGCAGGGTTTCTTTCCTTAAGTAGAAAAGTCACTCTAACTAATGGGTTCCCAGGTCTCAGCACTGTTCTCTTGTATTTCTAAAATCTCACAACATGCAACTGCAGCTTTTGTAAATTCAGGACTTATTTTCATCACCTGACCAAGCAAAAGAAGTAGCTATCAAAACATTTGCTTGTTTGGAGCAATCCTTCCCTCACATTCTCAACAAGATTTCACAGGGAAATATTCCAAGGAAGTTCTTTCTCTGAGCCACAAGCTGTCTTTCACATGAACTCATAATTATTACACAGAAATGATTGTTTAGGTACCATACAAGAAAGATCCTGCATAACAGAATACAGTGATAGATTCACTAGGACTCAATGCTTTATATCTGTGTAATACTAAGTCAGAATTATGTATCTTTTTAACCACATAAATCAATTGACATTAAAGCTCTATTCCATGGATTGAATGCCAAAAGAAGAAAAGGCCCAATTACCACCCTTTGATGTTCCAGACAGCAGCAAATTCTGTGATCACTTGTTTGCTAGATTCTGTCTGTGGTCTCAACTAACAAATAAACTGGTTTACTTAAACTAGGAGAAAATGATATACTTGTTACTCCAGCCAACAGCATTTTCAGTAAATAACACTTAAAAGAACCCAAACATTGTTATGAAGTAAGGAAGGAGAATCAAGTCAAACTTCATTAGGAAAGTGGTTACTATCAGCAAAACTCAGGGCTGGTGAAAACCCATAAATCAGGGCTTGGTTAATAATTTAAGCCCCGTTGGTTGCCCTGCTGGAGTTTTAAACTGAGGTGTATCTACTGAGTCCTGCAGGCCCTGATGGTTCAGTTTAGCTCATGAGAATCATCACCTCTAAGGGTGGATGCACAACACTCCAATGTTAGAGCACCAAGGCTGCTGACTTGAGAAACACTGAAATAATGAAGAAAAATACCAACTTTCACCTTATGATCAGATATATGCCATTAGTCTCTGGCTGTGGTTTGGTGATATATGAAAGCAATGCTAAAAACTTTCTTACAGTTTATTCTTTACCTCTTTCGTCTGTCTTTTTACCCTTCCTCCCACTTCCTCTGAAATTAACAGTTTGACAACTGTTTTAATAAACACCTGCTTGAGGCAGGTGCCCTGTACTTTCCATTAAAAGTTAATCTGCTCAGCACAAGCAGATGACTTGTGTGTTCTTACTGGATAGCAAATCTAAGCCATGACTTTTCTAACCCATCCCCACAGCTGAAACGCTGATTCTCATCTTGATTACCACAACATCTTTCTCCTTGGCCTTGGCAGATCCAGTCTTGTCTGTCTTATTTCATTCAAAATACCACTGCAAAGGTCATTTCTCTTGGCTTTTTTTTTCTTTTTTTTTTTTTGACTGGGCCATTTCTCCTTTTAGTTTTCAAATAGCAGTTGCTTCTGTCCTACAAACTCAACTTTGCTCAGACTTCCCAGTTCTCTTCCTCCCTCACCTTCTTGTGCCTTACTGAGATGCCCCATTCTGATCACACTGCCATGCAAGCTTGGATGCTCAATTGTTACATTCCCAAATTGGTGATTCCCTAAAGATAACTGCAACATGTCGACAATACTGCCCGATTTCCTTTCTCCACAGTTCTCCATTGAGCTCTAAAGGAAACTTTGACAAAAGTCAGATTGTGAGTGTGCTGAAAATACTGCCCAGCATTTTCATAGCCAACATTATCCTACTGTCTCTTCATGTTTCCACCTCTTTTTAGTTTCTCTTAATTGCAGCCTCTCTGGAGCAGTGATTCCTTTTGTTCTGCATTTGTACAGTATCAAACACTGAACTCTCCATCTGTGGCTAAGTACACAACATAAACATAAACAATAATGAAATTAAAGAGGTTCACAGTTTCTTTGAGAAAATACTGCAGGGCAGAGCCTGAGGAGCTGCTAGTAAAGCTCAAGTCATGTTTGTTATAGAAGACTACACTTAAGTAAATTTTCCTGGCATACTTTTTTCATTTCTATAGGAAATTGTTATATTTCTATGTGGCATTTTTGGAAAAATGTTACTTAAAAATATATTTTGTCAGAAATCAGAAAATATTTCAGAGCTACAGAAATTAAGACAAAGCATTTTTACAGGGCCGTTGGCACAGCTGTAAGAAAGAATTTCACAAATTACTGTGCTCTACATTAAATCCTGAGATCAGTTTTACTGTGAAGGCAACTACAGTACAGGGGAATGTTACAAATGTTACATATAACATTACAAATGTTATGTGTGCTGTGGATATTAGATTCACAGTATAAAAGTGCTAAAATTAGGGGTGAACAACAACAAAAAACAGAACTAGAAATGCTGAGGTTTGATTTCCTTGTTCTATGTGTGTAAGAACTCAATGCTGAGTTTTGTTACTCTGGCACTCCAAGAACCAAGTAAACATTCCCACCATAACAGGAACCTTTCTAGATTTTAGTTCCACTTTCTAGTCTGCTCAGAAATCATTCTGGGTTAAAAAATCCAAGCAAGCTAAAAAGAACCAAAAACTTACAAGAACTGCACGTGAATGTAGGCATAGTTAGCAGAATGGAATGCAAATTAACTGTCCTTGGACTTCCCACATTAGTCTGCAGTAACTCAGGTTAGATGCATCATCAGAATGCCATAAGCACTGTTAGTCCAGCTCACCTTGGTGAACTGCTTTGTGAGAGTATGAGAATACTCATGGCCTCATCCACAATTTAAAATCAATGACACTATATCAAGGCAATGATCTAGTAAAATGTATTTCTCCATTAGTTACTGGTAATTGGAAGTTGACCTTGCATGCCGTTGACCCAAGTAACAACTGTCACAGCAACTTCAATTAAAAAAAAAGTCAAGTCTCTCAGTCAGACTTTTTCAAACAAACTGAAGGAAATGTTTCCTTTAAAAAAAAAATACAGCTAGAAAATCCCTTTTGGAGGAATCAAGTCTGGTATTGCATCCTTTAGCTGATTCCCATAGGTCCATCTTTGAAATTTAACCAAAGAATAATGATTTAAAATCTTATCTGAAAGATATCACCCTAAAACCCCACACATCTCATACCATGCTTGCTATGGACCTGGATAGGGGAATATTTATTAAATTTAACACTTTATGCAGCAGTTCTTCAATCTAAATGACAAGGGATCCACTTCCAGACATGTTCTTAGGGACATTACAAAATGGCTTGGAAATATCTTCCCTACTTTCATTAGAGAGGATAATTTGCATACAAAGCAATGGATTTTAGAAAACTCTCAGATAATCAAAGAAAATAGCTGTAGAGATCTGAGGTCCATACACATGCAAAGCATACAATACACAGAGCATGAATAATTAGCATTAATGAATGTCAAACTCATCACTGAAGTTTGGCTGTTGGTTCACAACACTGCTGGAGTGTGGAACTACTGCTCCACCAGGAACTAATCCAAGGAAAGGTCTATTGGGAGCGTCAAAGATGAAGGGGACCTTCTGTGGAAAAGATTATCAAGCAAAAAGATGACTCCTTTTCCCTTTGTATGGCAAATACATCCTCTTACAGTTTGTTGTGACAGATGAGAAAAGTACTGTAAAGAGTCACACCCTCAGAAGATGCTTACATGGGTTTGTTTGTTTGCTTGCTAAGCACAATTTTCCTCAGAGTTTGTCAAAGGAAAAACCACACACGTATCTGGCTCTTCAGACACTAGATGAGGAGAACTAATAAGCCCTTTCTTTTTACTTTCACAGAGAATCCATGGAGTTTAGGAAAGCTATTCACTCACTAATTTCTTGTACATTGAGGCATCTTCACTTTCTGTCTGAAACTATTCCAGTAGAACACCTCTAAAGTTATTGCATTTCATTCCCAAAGGACAAAACTCATGATAATTACAAAGCAATCTTAACTTTGCCCTATGAAGGTATCATTTCATATTAAGTTGTCCAGTGTAGTTTTCCTAAAAATAAGGCCAAATTTCCCCCCCATCCCTCTCCCCAGATACTAGGATCTTGCCTTATATTTATGATCAAAGCCTAGGAAGCTGTGAACCACAGCACAGAGGTGAGCAAAGGGCTTTCAGTTCCTCCCATGTTTACAGAAATTTCAGCTGAGGCACAGACACAGGAAAGCTTCTTGCTGCTCCTTCACCTGCTCCATTTTTTGGCCCATGCTAGGAAATTCCATCATTAGACTTGAAACTTCTGAGAGCAACTTTTCAGTAGCTCTTCTGGCTTTTGATGAAGATTTTTTTGGTAGCCAACATTCACACAGATTGTGTACTGTTACTGTTGCACTGGCCTTGCAGCTGGTTCTCACTACCTGAGGTATTATTACAACTCTTACAATTTTATCCTGGACTGCATCCAAATAATGGTGTATTTCCTCCTGTATCTAGAACTGACACCCTTTCATAACAACTTAGCTTTGATGCCCTATTAAAAAAACAAAAGCTTTTTGGGCCCAAAGAGGTGCTAGAAGCATTAATGACCATGGCTAAAGAGCACAAAGGTTAAAACAATCCAAATGTTATTCTTTCACTTACAGAGTAGCATTTTTGAATCTTGGATTTAGGCATTCCCATCACAGCTTCAAAAAGGAGAGACTCTTTTTTGAATAGTTTATTTGGTTTGGAAATTGAGCTTCATTTAGTTTCTGACTGTTTTCTTTTTTCCCTTGTCTTAGGTTNCATCCCATTGTGAGATGCTCTGCCTAGGAGGAGAAACCAAGCATTCCTACCTGGATATAATCTGAGATTTGGAACACCACAAGCAGCCTTATCCACCGAATTCCCAGAGGACAAGAGCTCCATAACCACTACTGGGCCTTTATAGGAATAT
>VZTB01009767.1:17778-30799 GCA_013397245.1 Thryothorus ludovicianus | reverse complement strand
TGCCTTCATTTCAATCTCACTTATAGTTTCTACAATTTTAAAGTCTTCCGTGAAGCAATCATATTTGCAAGGCTTTCCTGTTTCATCCTTCCCAACAGAGGGGGGCTGTGCTGGGGCTCTGGGGTGCAGGGAAGCTCTGGGAGAGCCTGGGAATGGTCCAGCCCCAGCACTGCTGCTCTGAGCTGCTCTGATTTCCTGCTCACAGAATCTGCTGGGCCCCATCAATGCCTCTGTGCAGGGCCACCCTGTTGCTTTGATTTTTCAGGTTTTCTTAATGCACTTTCTAACTTGCTGTTTTTACTTCTTTCTCACGCTCAAGAGTGTCTTTATCAAAAGTTTGTTTGATAATGAAGTTGTTTCCACACTTTTTCTTGTGTGGAAAACAACTGCTGGGCAGTTGTCTTGACTAACAGGATGGGAGAGGTGTTAAACTTCTCCAATCCCTGCTCTGTGTAGAAATACTATAAATATAGAGTCAAATGTTTAATAAATATAGTTCTGAACTTTCTCAAGAGAAGGTGTCCGTGTGTGTCCCACAGTGACACCACCCCAGTGATGTCCATCACCCTAAAGTGAAGGGGGGTCCCCCATGTGACAGCCCTCAGCTGGAACTGAGCTTTGTCCATGTCTACAACAACAACAACAACAACAAATTCATTTGTCTCCTCTGGTTTTGTTTTTGCAGGGTCCTAGTGAGCCCTCGACAGAATCTGACTCGCATCACATTAAAAGGGACTTTCCAGGGGGCTAAAGTGGTCCGTGGGCCTGACTGGGAGTGGGGTAACCAGGATGGTAAGCTGCTTTTGGGATGTCCTGTAGAACACCATTTGATTTATATATATATATATATTTATATATTTAAAATGTCATTTTGTTTTTGCAAATTGCTGGTTGAGAATCCGCGAGCTGAGCAGCAGCTTCGAGGGGAGTTGCTCAGGTGATGCAGGTGCCTGTTCTTTAGAATAATTCATATCCAGTGTTTCCTTGTATTTGTTGTTTGTCACAAATCTGTGACATAAACTGTGTCCAGGAGGTTTTGCTGCTCCTCTTTCATAGATGTGAAAACCACTGGGAACCATCCTGGGAAGTTCTTGAGTAAAATGGTAAATGCACACCATGTTACAAGAAAATGAAGACTCCTCTCTTCTTGAAAAAGCTTTAATTGATAGTAGAAAGTTTATCTGACTTTGTGTGCAGTATCCATTTTATTTTGGAGCTCTGTGGAATGTCCTTATTTGGATACTTTTAAGAACAATGAGGAGAAATTCTCTCTCAGGAGGATTTCACATGGTGCACTAATGAAGGACTCTGTGGTCACTGGAGACTGGTTCCTGCTTTCTGTAGGAATTGAAACCTTCAGGCTGAAAATGCAGTGGGACAAAAATGCCTTTTTAAAGCTGCTTTTGGGGTTAGTGCCCATGGCCAGGTCCCTGGTAGCACCTTCTGTGTGGTGTCCTAGAGCCCTGCACACACGCTGGGATGTTTACAGCTCCTTCTGCCCCTGAAGAATTAAGTCAAAAGTTCAAAGGTTTCCAAAGTTGACTCTGCCATTTATTGCAGCTCTGGATTCGGTGGAGGACATGGATCCTCGCAGGGTCTGAGAGCAAAAGCAGCTTATGCTCAATGCAGCTTATCCATCCTTTTGGGATCACAGCAGCATTTACATGTCTGAGACTTGTGCTGCTTACGGTGGTGCTGACCTGGAAGCAGGAAACCCCAAATCCACCCCTCAGCTGGGCTCTGGTTTTGGTGGAGCTGCCCCCATGCACAGCCACGATCTTGTCACGGGTGGAGCTGCCCCCAGAACCCAGGGTTTGTGTTGTGCTTTCCAGACGTGCTGGGAAATGAGGAATTCAGCTCCTCCAGGCTGCTGGGTTTCAGGACTTTGCAGAAAATCAGAAGTTTCTCAGTGAGATGTTGCTGTCCCCGTTTGGGGAAGTCCTGGGGAGGTGCTGGGACTTGCCCAAGTGCAGCACAGGGCTTGGAATCTGCAAACCTTGGTTCCCTTCCCGAGGCTTGGTGGTGTCTCTTGGATCCGAGCACATCCCAGTGCCAGAGTCACCTCCAAACATCCATCCTCCCGTTCTGGATTCTTCCAGCTGCTCCTTGCTTGAAGAAAACCAAGTTCATTTGATGTTCCCCCACATGGACAGTGCTGGGGAGGGATTTGGAGATCCTGGGTGGGTTCTGCAGCACTGCTGAGTGTTTCTGTTGCCACAGTGTGGTGCCGTGACACCACGTGTGTGCTCCCTAACCAGGCCATGCTGCACGCCAGGAATTCTCCTCAGAACCCCTCCAAAATGAGCAGCTCGCTGGCTTTCAGCAAATTGAGCACAGACATTCCCTCCTAACTGGTCAAAATGAGCTGTCTCACTGTTCTGGTGGAGCAAAACCAGCGAGACACTCCAAGTCAGAAATACAATTTATTAGGAAAAGGGAAAATAAAACAAAAAGAAAACGAAATACATGCAATAAGGAAAAAGAAAATCACTGACAGAGTCAGAATCCAACCTGGATTCAGGGTGTTGGTGACATTCCAGTGGCAATGGTGGCTGCAGCCCTCCTGCAGCAGCAGCTGTGGCTCTGCTGGAGCAGTGATCCTGCAGAAAGGTGCAGCCTCTGCTGAAGGTGCAGTGGGGATGGCTGGGCCTGTTCTTCCCCTGGGATCCAGTGGAAAAGGCTGCCTTGGTGCTCCAAGGTTTTTATCCAGGGAGAGGGGCTCGGTTCCCCCCTGGCTGGAGCATTTCCCAGTGGGATGATGGAATTTTATCATGGACTCAGTGGCCCTTGAGCAGAAAATCTGTCCCTGGAGGGAGGAGGGGTGTGGAAGAGATAAAGAAACTGCTCTGGATGGTTTCTGATCAGCAGAAGATCCCATCACTGCCCCCATCCCAGTTCTAACAGAACAGAATAACAGAATAACACAGCCCTGATTACATTTTACACTGCAACCCACGACAAGCAGTAATATATTTAGATACATATTTATGAAGAACAGCAGCTTGAAGACAGAGAGAGTAGCAAAAGCTCAAGTTTTGATGGGATGGTGTGAGTTTATCAGTGGAATCAACGGTCCATGAGCAGAAGATCTGTCCCTGGAGGGAGGATGGGTGGAAATAAGGAAATAAGGAAATATGGAAACTGCTCTGGGTGGTTTCTTTATCAACAGCAGATCCCATCACTGCCCCCATCCCAGTTAGATAAGTTAATAACACACCCCTGATTATACTTTACACTGCAACCCCTGACACTCATAATCCAATTTTCCTGATGTTTTTTTGGCTTTCTTCTCCCCTCAGGGGGTGAGGGCAAGGCTGGCCGCGTGGTCGATATCCGGGGCTGGGACGTGGAGACCGGGCGCAGCGTGGCCAGTGTCACCTGGGCAGATGGCACCACCAACGTCTACAGGGTGGGTCACAAGGGAAAGGTGGACCTCAAATGTACTGTGGAGGCTTCCGGGGGCTTCTACTACAAGGAGCACCTCCCAAAATTAGGTAGGTGGAGATAAATCCTAGCGTTGAGTGAAGGCTTTGTTGAGAAGTTGGTGGTTCCCGCGGCCGTTGGTGCTGAGCCTGGTTTTGTTTGGAAGACAAAAATCATCTCCTGATTTTTTTAGTTCCCACATAAAAAGCATAATTTGAGAGAATTTGGTTTGTGTGTGAACATGCTGCTTGGTCTCAGAGTGGTTCATGAAATAATTTGGCCTTTCAGTGGTAAAAATATCAAATACTCACAGTTGTATCCCAAGGATTACAACTTCTGCTGGAAATGCTGGAAATTCCCACTCTGTCAGAGAATCCAGCTTTTCTCACTTCTGTTACATTTGTCAATTCAAAGTTTTTGATTTTTCAGGCAAGCTGTTGTTCCCTGTGCTTTTAGAGAGCAAACACTCTCCTGGTGCAGCCAAGAGTGTGTTCAAAGGGGAGAATGTGACCAGAGGGACACTTTGGAGAGTGGAACAGCCAAAAATTAGAAAAAGTGATTAGAAAAGGTGATGCCTGTGCTGGCACCTTGCTGCAATCCCCCTTTCCTTTAAGGAAATTCATTGTGCTTTTGCACTTAAAGCTTTTTTTTTTTTTCTTTTTTACCCAGGTGTAATTTAATTGTGGGGTTGTTTTTCTCTTAACGAGGTGCAGGGACCACCTTTGTCTCCCCTGAAGGAAAACAGAAAAAACTGTTCTTGTGTTTGCAGCACCAGAATCGGGGCTTTTATCAGATTTCCAGATAAAACCTTTCAGCTTTTATCAGTCTTTCTCAGACTTTTCTCTCCCTGAGCAGCTTGGCAAGGAGGGGAGGGAAGGGGTTGGATGAGGAGCTTAATTCCAGGGGTATGGGAAGGGTGGGAGGGTAAGGAACTCCTCAGAGTGAATTCTCTGCCTGCCTGTGGAAGGGAAAACTAATTTTGGGTGCTGTGTGGGCATGTCTGAACAGCAGCTGTGGGTGAGTGGGTTGCTAAGAACAGCTCCTGGTGTCTGCCACGGCCTGAGAGGGACAGAATGGGTCATGTTAGAGCTGCTTATGCTTTATTAAAATTGTGAAATTAGAGTGAAATCCTACTGATGGCTGCCCTGTGCAGCGTGTAGGGCCTGAAAAGGGGTTTGCACTATCTTTATGTTTTGAAAACAGCTGCCTCAGACATTCCACCGTGCCTCCTTCACTCTCAGATCCAATTTTTAAACTCTTATTTCTGAGCTGAACAGACGAATGGGGATAAAATTCAGCATCAAGCCAGGACGTTGCCCCAATTAACGTTAATTTTTAAGCCTTGTACCAAGGCAGGGAGGCACCCAAGGTGTGTGTGACTGCAGCCTGCGTGTCCCTTGTTGTCCCCCAGGGAAGCCAGCAGAGCTGCAGAGGAAGGAGAGCACGGACAGACATCCCTTCCAGCACGGGGACAAGGTCAAGTGCCTGCTGGACATCGACATCCTGCGGGAGATGCAGGAGGGCCACGGAGGCTGGAACCCCAAAATGGCTGAGGTAGGTCCCTGGCTTCTCCCTGGCTGCAATTCCAGCCTCTCTGTGGGAACACAGGATTTGCCTCTGGCTATCCTGGAGGTTCAGAGACCTGGGCAGGGGTCTCAGAGACCCTGGCACACAGCCCCAAACACCTGTGGGTTGGATTTTAGCCCATGGGAACCATTGCCAACCTTGAAAGAAGAATTCCAAGTCACAGGAGTTTGAATAGAGCATTAGTGAGTTTGTCACAGGGTGTAAAGGTAGTTTTTGAGTTTGGTACAGGGGGGTGAGAGAATTCTAAGATGGAGGAACCTCGTGGTTTTTAGGTTTCTTCCTTCTTCTTCTTCCATCTCCATCTTCTTGGTGACGGGGACATGAATGATTGGTTTAGGGTNCAATTTCCCACACCTCTCCCTCTTCCTCTTCCTCAGGAAGTTGCCAGAACATCTTTGGGTCACCTTAAAGTTGAGCTGAATCACAAATGCAGATTTTTTTAATTTTTTTTTGTAGTGATAGGAGCTGGAGTCAGAGTTATTTTTAGGCTCTGCTGGATGAGAATGGCCTTGTGGGTCCTTGCAAAATGAAATAAATAAATAAAAAAAGACTGGTTTGTTTGTTTTTAAATGAGCCATGGAGCTTTTCTTTGGTGTTCTGGATCCATTCTTTCTTTGGCCTCTTTTGTGCTGTGCATTACTGGTGATTAAAGTTTATGTGTTTTGTCAGCACTGGGCTCTGTCCTTGGCCAGGGCTAAAATTTCTCAGCCCAGATCATATTTTTGGAGCTTAGTCTTGCCTTTAAATTGAAGAGCCATCAGTCTCCTGTCACCTGTCATTTCAAAAAACCCCCAAAGAGCAGAGGAAATAAATATAGAAATATATTTATTACTGTAAATAGCATGAATAAATACTATAAAACCACCAAGATATATTAAATATCCTGGCCCAGCCTGTCCTGTAGGTGAGCAGACTTTTTGAAAGCAGACTTTAAAATGTCAGTGCAAACTCTGTCATTTCAGTTTCATTGTGGAAATCTCTTAGCTGAGCATTATCCTCTCTTTTTTTTGGGGTTTTTTTTTCAGCCTGGCAGGCAGGGACTTGGCATCTTCTGATGATGCTGCCACTGGAGCCATGAGTTTTTTTTTATTCCAGCTCAAAAATACACCCCCAAAGCTCTAAATTTTGGGTGTTGCTGTGTCTCTTGTTGGTTGTTAAACCTCTGAATTCCTCTTGTTGGGAAATTCAGGGGTATAGAGGGATATTAGAGAAACAGGAACCTCCTGCCACCTCAAAAATTGGCATTTTTTTACCTTTTTATAAACCATGAGCTGCTCAGGACCTGCCAGAAGAGCAGATTTAGAACCCTGCACCACACAATTCTATTTTATTTTGTGTACCTTGCCCCTTTTTCCCCCCTCTCAGAGTTTGCCTTGCTGGTATTTTACAGTGCAGAACCACCTTGGATTCCCTGCCCACCTCTGTCATTTGGAATTTGCATTTTCAAACATTTCTGCACTTTTTGTTCCTATCCCACTCCTCCCCCAGGGTGCTGCTCTTTCAGAGGAGCTTTCTGAGGAGCCTTTCCTCTTCTTTTTGTAGAAAAAGCAATGTTTGCATCTCCTGGAAATGCTGGGGTTAGTGGGAAAATGCAGAATTTAGGATTGGGAAATGATGGGATTAATGGGAAAATACAGAATTTAGGACTCACGGGAATTTAGGGTTTGGAAATGCTGGGGAAATGCAGAATTTAGGACTGGGAAATGTTGGGATTAATNTAGGACTGGGAAATGCTGGGCTTAGTAAGAAAATACAGAATTTAGGACTCATATGAATTTAGGATTGGGAAATGCTGGGATTAACAGGAAAATGCAAAATTTAGGATTCACATGAATTTAGGATTGGGAAATGCTGGGATTAACAGGAAAATGCAGAATTTTGGAGAGGGAAATGCTGAGATTAACAGGAAAATGCAGAATTTAGGACTGGAAAATGCTGGGATTAACAGGAAAAATGCAGAATTTAGGAGGGGGAAATCCAGGATTAACA
This sequence comes from Thryothorus ludovicianus, assembly GCA_013397245.1. Classification (NCBI taxonomy): domain Eukaryota; kingdom Metazoa; phylum Chordata; class Aves; order Passeriformes; family Certhiidae; genus Thryothorus; species Thryothorus ludovicianus. The sequence continues at coordinate 23,800 of VZTB01009767.1, read as the reverse complement.
GGAAAATGCAGAATATAGGATTTGTTAATGCTGAGATTAACAGGAAAACGCAGAATTTAGGACTGGAAAATGCTGAGATTAACAGGAAAACGCAGAATTTTGCAGAGGGAAATCCCAGGATTAACAGTAAAATCCAGAATAAACATTTGAGAGCCCAGCAGATGAGAACTGCTGAGTGATTGATCCCTCTACACCTCGCACACCTTCTTTCCCCACTATTAAAAAAGTGATTTTTTTAGGGTCTTCCCCCTCCATATTTCTTTTTTTTGGTCCCAAGTTCATCGGCCAGACGGGGACGGTGCACAGGATCACGGACAGGGGGGACGTGAGGGTCCAGTTCAACAGCGAGACCCGCTGGACTTTCCACCCTGGAGCCCTGACCAAGGTGGGTGCTGTGGGGAATTTTGGGGCTCAGCAGGTGCTGAGGGAACCCCCCGAGCACACCTGGGATGCTTTAGGAGTTTTTGCATTTGCAAATCTTCCAGGTGAACTCCGTTTCTTGATTTCAGCTTCCAGCTGCTCATCCTCCTGCAGCTGCTCTTGTGATGAATTTTTTTCCTCACATGATTTCCCTTTGATTTATTTTTTTTCCTCGTTCTGTGTCTCCACGTTGTTCTTTTTTTGCATCTTCATCTCGCTTCTCTCCGGTTTCTTTCGAGTCTTTAATCCAGCCCTTCTGATTTTTGTGGCTGCATTTCTAAAAGCTCACGGCTCTGGCCTTCCCCAGAGGTTTGAGGACTTTGAGAAGGGGATGATTAGAAATAGAGATAATTAGATATAGAAGAAGCTGCTGGAAGCTACAAAATTCTGACCTGAGCAAGGTCACAATGCTAAAAAACTCCCACTACCAGTGGAAAATGCAGTGTCAGGCTGTTTTACACAAAATTAGTCTGCTCTGAAAATTGTGTTTTGACACTGCTCCCTCAGTGAGCAGAGGGAGCATCTGGCAAATTACCAGCACAGATAAACCCTGGCTTCCCCTTTTCTGTTTAAAATAACAAACAGATTTCACTTCCTCGTTAGAGTGAATTAAAATCTCCAGTGCCAAGCCAGGTGTAGCGAGGAGAGGGACCAAGAAAACTTCCATGCTTTCTCTGGTTTAATTATAATTAATTATAAACCATTTGGAGCAAAAGAAGTTAGGAGAGTGCCTGTTCCAAATTATTTCCCTGCTTAAATGTGCACTTGGCTTCAAAGAAAATTGGCCTTTGTTTATTTTGTGGTCACAGCTTTTCTTGGTCGTTGCATTTACGTTTTGCTGTTTTTTGGCTCCGTGGGTGTCCTGTCTGTTGGGATTTTGGGAGTGGGGTGGAAGGGCTGATCCCTATTAATTTTTTATCTCTGTGTGTGTGTGTGTGGCTTCATCCCCCAAAAGCTCATGACTTTCTTTTTCTTGTAGCTCAACACGTTTTGGGTTGGTGATGTGGTCCGGGTGATAGATGATATGGAAACGGTGAAGCGCTTCCAACCTGGTCATGGGGAGTGGACAGATGAGATGGCACCTGTGAGTGCACACCAGTTCCAGTTCCAGGACATCCCAGTAAACCTCCTGAGCCTCCCCAGGCTCTCAGCACCGAGCCCTGGGCTTGCATCCCCCCAGAATTCCTGCTGGGAAGTGCCTGCCCAGCCCCTGCTGCTGCTGCTGGCTCCCGGTGATGCTGTCACCCCAAACGGGACAAGGGGAACCCCACAAAAAGAATTTGGCTGCCACCAACTCAAAGGAGAGGTTTCCATCACCAAAGTCCTTCTATGCCCTCCCTGATTCTCTGCAGCGAGGCAGAGGAGTGGAAAAATCAGCCCAGTGTGGCTAAAAAGTGGGATGCAGGTTCCTCCAGGGGCAGTTAAAGCCCAGGGGAGTTGGTCCCCAGTCCCAGTTTGATCAATTCTTCTCAGCACCTCCCTCCCCAGCCAATTCCAGAGTTTCCATGGCAAACCAGTGAGAGAGAAACTGGTGAGAGCCCTCTGGTGTCCTCGAAGTGGGAGCTGTCTGCGAGTGTGTCACTTGTCCAGTGCTTCTTTTCACACAGCAGGAGCTGCAGCTTTACCAAAAAACAAAACAAAAATAAAACCCAAAAAACAACCCAGCTTTGGGTCTGGGATCTGCACCTTTGACGGGTGGAGGGAAAAACAAAAATCCTATTTTTTTTTTCCATTTTTTTTTTCCTTGCAGACTTTGGGGCACATTGGGAAGGTGATCAAGGTTTATGGGGACGGAGATCTTCGAGTGTCAGTGGGGGGACAGTCCTGGACCTTCAACCCTGCGTGCCTGACAGCCTACCAGAGGGAGGAGGGGGCCAACCTGATGACCACGGACAGTGCCAAGGAACCCAAAAGTGAGGGGACACAGCTGGGACCCCGGGGCTGGCAGGTGGCAAAATGCAGATGTTGTCCCCTGGATGGAGAACTGAAGTTGGGCTGTGACTCGCTGGGGAAGGAAAGCTGGGATCTTGGGAGAAATGGAGGATTTGGGATTTGGAAATGGTGGGGTTAATGGGGGAAATGCAGGATTTAGGATTGGGAAAATGCAGGATTTAGGACATGGAAATGGTGGGGTTAATGGGGACAATGCAGGATTTAGGATTGGGAAAATGCAGGATTTGGGATTTGGAAATGGTGGGGTTAATGGGGGAAATGCAGGATTTAGGAGATGGAAATTCTGGGATTAATGGGAAAAATTACAGGATTTAGGATTTGGAAATGTTGGGATTAACGGGGGAAATGCAGGATTTAGGACGTGGGAATGCTGGATTGGATGGAAAAATGAAGGTTTTAGAATTTGGAAATGTTGAGATTAATGGGGAAAATGCAGGATTTAGGATTTGGAAATGCTGGGATTAATGGGAAAAATTACAGGATTTAGGACATGGGAATGCTGGGATTAATGGACAAAANGCAGGATTTAGGACATGGAAATGCTGGGATTAATGGGGAAAATGCAGGATTTAGGACTTGGAAATGCTGGGATTAATGGGAAAATACAGAATAAAGCCCAGCTGTGCTTTACTGGGCAAGCAAAGCTGGCCTTGACAGGAAAACAGAATTTAGGGTTTGGAAATGGTGGGATTAATGGGAAAAATGCAGGATTTAGGGCTTGGAAATGGTGGGATTAATGGGAAAAATGCAGGATTTAGGGTTTGGAAATGCTGNGGATTGGGAAAATGCAGGATTTAGGATTTGGAAATGGTGGGATTAATGGGGACAATGCAGGATTTGGGATTGGGAAAATGCAGGATTTAGGATTTGGAAATGGTGGGATTAATGGGGACAATGCAGGATTTAGGATTTGGAAATGCTGGGATTGAAATTAGAAAATAAAACTTTGCTGTGCCTTACTGGGCAAGGAAAGCTGGCTTTAACAGGAAAATGCAGGATTTAGGACATGGAAATGCTGGGATTAATGGGGAAAATGCAGGATTTAGGACTTGGAAATGCTGGGATTAATGGGAAAATACAGAATAAAGCCCAGCTGTGCTTTACTGGGCAAGCAAAGCTGGCCTTGACAGGAAAACAGAATTTAGGGTTTGGAAATGGTGGGATTAATGGGAAAAATGCAGGATTTAGGGCTTGGAAATGGTGGGATTAATGGGGAAAATGCAGGATTTAGGGCTTGGAAATGGTGGGATTAATGGGAAAAATGCAGGATTTAGGGCTTGGAAATGCTGGGATTAATGGGAAAAATCCAGGATTTAGGGCTTGGAAATGCTGAGTTTAACAGGAAAATTCCGAATTTAGGGCTCAGGATTGCTCAGTACAGCTCTGCCCCGGGTTCAGCATTTTCCTCATCCTCGTGTCCCAGTTCCCTGTCCCATCCTGTTTCCTGTACAAGGACACTGATTCTTGAGGCCTTGTGAAATATTCCCTGCGTGGAGCTGTTGTGAAATCCAACAATTGTTTTGCCTGACCCTCCCTAAAATCCAGTTTGGGATCACATGGTGCATGGAGGGGATTTTTTTAATTTATTTTTTTTTTGTGCTTTGCACATCTGCTCATAATTTTTTTTTTTTTTGTGGCCTGCCCATCCTTATTTCCTCTGGGTGTCAGGATCATGTGGGAGAGAGCACAGGCTTGCCAGGATTTTTATTTTTTTTTTTAATTTTCCTGATGTGGATGGATCTGGAGCTGTCTGCTCCAGTCAGACTTGAGGCAGAACTTGCAAAATTTTTGTCTCTGCCCTGCTGGGGAGCTGTGACACCTGTGTCCCTCTGGGAGATGGGTGGTGGCAGGTCCATTTTTTTTCTCTTTTCCAGGTACTTTGGTGACTGTCCTGGAGAAGCTGCTGTCCCAGAGGACAGAATCAGAGCACGCAGGGTGCCTGGTCATCTGTGCAGCCCTCAACAACGCAGCCAAAGTCAGGGAGCTCCTCCAGAAATACCCAGACAAGGCAAGTTTGGATGACAAAAAAATGATTATTTTCCCTTTGTTTCTGCTCTTTAAAACACCATCATCAAATTTTGTAGTCAAGCAAGGGAAAGGATTTGAGAAAAATAACAGATTTTTCAGGCTTAGTGATGCCTCCTAACAGCTGGAATATTATTTTGCTGCAATTTAGGATTAAATTCACAAGTTAAATGTGCATGTTTTATAGTTTGTGGCAGCAAATCTTATCTAAAGTCCTTACAGCACCTTTCCCAAGCTGGTTTTTCTTTTTTTTCCAAATTTTCTGCATGGCCCCTGCAGCTGTAGAATGAGGGAGAGAGGGGTTTTATCTGTAGGAAAACAGTTGCAGATATCAGAGGATCTGCTGGAAAGGAGAGGCAGGGGTTGTGTCTGGCTGTGCCTGTCCTTAGAGGACCTTGTAAAAAATCCCATTTGTTGGACTCAGGAGAGGGGAAAAGCTGCCCAGATCTGTGCAGTGTCTTATCTCATGTCTGACTGGAGCTGGGCTGGACAATTTCTGTGTTTGCAGAGTGCCAAACTGTCAGCATCACATCTCCTGAAGGGAGAGGCTCTGGGGTTAGGAACAGGGAAAAAAACAAAAAACCAAAAAAACACCAAAGTCTTTCAGTGGTGTGTCCTTGGAAACAGTGAGTAACAAAATGAGGTTTTTTTTGGGGGGCTGTGACCCTGGATCAGCCCTGAAGGGACCTCTGTGAAGCTGATTTAGTGGTTATTTGTCTGGTATTTATTATACTTCTTTATTTATAAACTTAATCTGGCTTTTGGGGATGGGAAGGAGACACAAATACCTGCAATTCTCAGATTGATCCCAGACAGGAAAGTCCCAAGAGTAAAGAATCCATTATATGACCAGTTATTTTTATTACACTTCTATTTCTACTCTAATATTTATATAAATAAACCAGCTATTTCTGTTAGAGCCTTACAGAGAGATCAGGCTGGATTTGAGGCTCACTAAGAGCAAGCTGGAATTGCTTGGCAGGGTTTTTCCAGCTTCCCAGCACTGCCTGCCTCGTGTAAAAATGGGAGAGCAGCAGTGACCTCCAATTCCTCTTTGCCCAAAGGACTCTCCCATCATTCTGAGCCTTTCCAGGGAACTGCTGCCTCTCCCCTGCTCTGACTGCTGCAGGCAAAAAACCTTGAATATCAACTTGTCCTCCCTGCCACTCTGCTGAGGTTTTGTGCCTCCTTCTCCTCTCCTTAGCCTCCCACTGCTTTCACTGGCTGCTTTGCCTTTTTTTTTTTTTTTTCACTTGTTCTTCAGTGCCTTTAATTCTCCAAAACTCTCACTGCAGCACTTGAGCTCTGAGATCTCCCCTGCAGCCTCTGCACCCCCTGAAGTACCTGCAGCAGCACAGCACAGCGGGGACTTGGCACCTCCAGGGCCTTATGCAAAGCTAATTTGATTTCCTCACACATTTTCCTCCCAGCAAGGGAATTGCTGGCAGAGATGCCAAGGAGCGTTGTGCTCGCAGGCACCGAGCGATTTGGCAGCAGGGTTCTGCAATTACAGAGCTTCCAGCTCTGCTCTCCCACTTCTCCCCTCTCCACTAAACGTGCTGTCCCCTTCTGTTGGGAAGGATGAAACAGGAAAGCCTTACAAATATGATTGCCTGACAAAAGA
>VZTB01009766.1:205078-223324 GCA_013397245.1 Thryothorus ludovicianus | reverse complement strand
CTCTCAGCCTTTCCTCAGAGGAGTGGTACTCCATCCCACTAATCAACTTTGTGGATCTCCCCCTCTATAAAAGACATATAGAATAAACAGGAATAAAAAGTTTAATTGATAAGTCTGTTTGTTACTGGAGACCTACAGTCAGTAAGGTTTTAAAGCGATAGCAAAAAATTATTTCATGAGACCAGCATACAGACAGAAATGTCTCAGACTACTGTCTTGGCCTGAAGGAATTGTTCCTAAGAAATGTCATCATATGACTTGAGAAACCCTCAAAACTGCCCTAATCATGAGCACAATTCTCCATCTTTCTGCAAAAAAAGTGAGTTCTAAAGACATTTTGTGGAATGTGCATTGCCATTCTCAGCCAGCAGTTAGAGCATCTCCCTGCTTGTCCCTCCCAAACCTTGGGCTGCTGGTGCACAGCACCTCTTACCCAGGGGCTGTGCCATGCCTTCCACCAGACAAGGACATGCAAGCAACCAGAAAACCACTGCTTGTCTAAGTGTGACTGTCAAGCTGATGAAAACTGGGCTTGAAAGCCTTTTAGATGCAAAACAAATAAAGACATAAGTTACAATTTAATTTCAGATCCTCAGCCTGTGTGTGTGATGCTGCACGCGCGCTCTGGGAGCTCAGAATCTGCTGTGCCGTGAGCAGCTTACACACACAACACAACAGTTTCACACAACCACAGAAAATAACCTGACAAGCCTCTAGTATTCCTCATCCACGCCCCAACCTTGATTTTTATGACTTCAAGTCACCAGAGGAAGCAGGCACATTTTCTCTTCCCACACCACAGCTCTACTTCCTTTTAAACTGAAGATTCTTGAGCTGTATCTCCCCCTTCCTCAAGTTTGTCTTGACCCATGACCAGAGAGCACAGACTAAAAGTCATGAATAAGTTCTCCACTCAGACTTTCTGAGCTTGAGAAAATAAATTTTCCCTGCACCTAGCTGCAAAATAATTGGAATTTCCAATGCATGCCACTTACTCAATAGAACAAATTTAAAGTACACACATGTGGGTCTGTGAATATTTTCTTGCTAAAAATTCCCATCTCCAATAAAAAAAAAATCAGACTTTTGCCTTGAGTTATATATGGAGACACAAAAAAAACTAGTAAACATTAGATTACTACTTCCCAGTAATAACCAACAACAAATATAAGTAATGAATATATTTTATGACACTGCTGCTCTTGCATTCATCTTGGGAGCATTAGAATGTCTGCAAGAATTTTGCAGTCACGTCTTCATGTGAAGAAATAATTCATGGCCTAGAGAAGTATGTGAAAGTGATTAATAAGATCTGGATCAGTTCAAACTTGATCAGAAGAAACTGCAACTATTTAGTAGAGCTTAGTCTATCATTTTCTGGGTACACATATGCACTGGTCAGTATGGTAGATTAGGATGGAGTTACTGCATACATAGATTTTGTTTTTTTACTCTTTATGTAGTATAGAGGACTTTTTTTAATGAAGCAATAATGTTTAACTGAATGATTTAAGAATAAATAAGTCAATATATCCAGTTTATTTTCAGGGAGATTAATTCAAATGTTGTATTTTCTTAAATATTGTTAGTGACTTGTACAGTCTGAAAACTACATACAAAGAAAGTATTTAGAGGCTATATTATATCTCATTTTCTCACTTCTTCCACTTTGGTCAAATGGCGCAAAAGGGATTTGGCTCAGCTTGTGCCATAAACTCTAAAAACAACTATTTTTGCTGTCTAAATATAATAAAACCCTTCTAAAGGACTATTACTACTTTGTTCTATTTCCTCAGTTTTTCCCCCTGCATAATTCAATCACGTAATTCCTATTTACAGCAGTTTTTGCAAGGTAGAATCCCATCTTCCTGCTGCACATAAACCCTGTATACTGGGGTTTTCTGAGGATGGAAAGCAGAACATGAAAACTCACTCACAAAACGAGCACCACAGCTGAACAGCTTTTTTCTCCAGTATTTTGGCAAACCACTGGTCCCCCCTCTTTATGTAAACACCTGAGAAATAACAAGAAACTCGCACACAACACGCTCTCCCTGAGCACAGCTTTATCAGTTCTTGCTGACAGCACGCACGAATACCCTGCTGCTGCCACACCATCAATGAGCCCAATACTGCCCAGCCAAGACACAGCTATTCCTAGAAACCCACCAAGGGTTCCACTGCAGCACTGCTGAGGCTGCTGACCCCTCCAGCACACACAAACACACCATGGCACAGCACAAGAAGGCAGAGCATCCCCCCTGCCCCTCGTTCCGAGGGGGCTGCAGTTGCTCCAGCTGAGGGAGCACTGAGGAAAAGCAAGCACCATCCACAGCATTTAGTTACTACTGAGATGTCAGCAGTGGAAACTTTCCTGCAAGATCCATCGCAGAGCATTCAGGGCTGAGCAAAGTCATTGGGAAAGTTACCAGGGACTGACACCTTCCACAAGGAAAACAGTAAAAAATAGCTCCTCCACAGCAAAAAGTAAATTTAACTGTATTGTAGCCTAAACTGTATCATTTATTCATGGCAGCCAGTACTCCACAGGTTTCTTTGTCTTGTACATATTTTATGTGTTGTAAAAAACACAAAGCCATAGCATTGTACTTATTGGTTGGGCTTCCTGGAAAGGCAAAAGGGTGAAAGCAAGGCTGTCCTGCTTGTGCCATCCCACCAGCACAGAGCCCCACAACCCCAGGCTCCTCTGAAGCCCCGAGAAGGTGGAATTGTCTTCAGGCCACAGGCGTCCAACACGTCCACCAGCCAGAGAAACCCAGGAGGGTTTAATCCAGCAGGACTAACAGCACAGGAGCCCAACAGTGATGAACCACCCAGAGATGGCAGGAATTGGTTGCATTGCTGCTCTGACTGAGAACATGCCATTCTAGGAAGTCCTGCTGTTTTTCCCAGAGCCAGCTTAGTTATCTCCACACAGATTTTTTCACTGCTGTGTAGGCACTGGAGCTATGTCAGAGGAAACCTGGATGTCTCTGGCTGGTGCCCTCCTGTGTGATTTCAAGTAGAACAGTGGTGCAACCACACCAGGGAGCATTCTCCAGTCAGAGAAAAAGCAGTTTGTGGGCAAAACTGCTTTCTCAGAAGCCACACTTTCCCCTCTGCTCCTCGCTCCAAAAAGCCTCCACAGGAAATTTTGGTGTGCAGCAGCAGTGGCCTCCTAATAACCAATTTTCTTCAGTTTAATTTCACTGGCTGGTGAATATCAAACCACTCAGCTCATGTTTCTGCTACTTCAGAAACACAACTGTGACTTTTCCTTTTGGGCTCTCTTCCAAGTTTTTTGCTTCATAGTAAATGGTGAAGATAGCAGGCCAGTAAAGTCAGATGTTAAATGAGGCTTAAGGGTTTTCTTGTCATCATGGTGAGTTATTATCTTTAAACAAGTTTCATTATTGCCATCACTTCCTGGGGGGTATGCTGGGAAAGATAAAGAGTATTGGTAATAACAACCTGCCACTGCTTTTGTTTTCTTTCTTGCCTCCTGCATGTGAACATAATTCCTGACCATGACATTTCTTGAAGAGATCCCATTCATTTTAGAACATCCCTGGTGACAGACCCAAAGGATCAAAAAAATTTCTTCTTCCCCTTGGCTACAACAGAAAGAGGTAACAGGGGAAATCTACAGCTAATGACATTTACAGGAAATTAGATTTTAGAGATGTACAAGATTATTTTTCTTTCTCTTGTTGTAGAAAATGTGGCATTTTAACAACAGAAGAAGCAGAGGGTCCACAACGCCAGCAAATTTTCCAGATGTCAACAGAAATTTGAACTCTCTGTTCAGGTCCTGTTTTCTCATAGTTATACTTAAGGTGGAGGGAGGGGATTCTCATTTCCCCAGAGCTGCTGTTGTTGAAGATTTGTTTCATCCTGTCACCAAATTCACGGTGGAATGTCTTTAAAGAGCAGCAGGCTGGACCATCAGCAAGGACACTGGGGGCCAGGTTTAGTTCAAGCTTGTCAAGAGGCAGAGGGCTCCTGAACTCTGTTTTATCATCTGCCTTAACATACCACTAAAATTTCACTACCACTTCTAAGTGGAAGCCATTTTATAATAGCATATTTTTGGTGAGATTGTCTAAGAAGTCCTAATGGCGATTCCCTTTTTGAGACAGAGGAATTTTTCTGCTTGATACTTTAGCCACTTTACAAATTCCCAGTGTCAAATGTAACAGCTTACATTGCCTTTAAAAGAGGCAGGCTAGGGCATTAAGCACATATAAATGCTGTAATGGTTGAGAGGGCCTATGAAAACATACTTCAGATGTCCCTACCTGTTTATTTTAAATTGAAAGTCATTATTCACAGCTATGAAAAGGGAAAAAAAAAAAAGGATTATCCCATTGTGTTATAATCCCTATTCAAGGATTTAGCACATAGAAGTTCACAGGAGGAAATTTATGCCTCTCGTCATTTAGACAGGAGTAAGAATTGTGGGAGCAGTAAGTATAAAACAACACAGTTTGGAGGGTCCAGGATTGATGGGTTCCATCAGGTAACAGAAAATGGGAAGAAGAAATCAAATGATGCCACAGGAGAACAAGCATTCACACAAAGCAGAGGCTAAAATACACATTAGAGGGCCCCAGATCACATGATGGGAAGCACGTATAAATATATCATACTCCTATATAAAACATTTTAGTTTTTTGTCTCTGACACTTCAGTGGATTTCTACTAACTCACAGCTAATTGGCTGACAGCCCTGTGCTCTACATTTTGTGCCTACCATTACAATAGCTATGAATTGTAAAAACTAACCAAAGGTTATGTCATATCATGCTACTTTAGTCTGACATGCAAATCATAAATTCTTTTTTTCTCCCCCATTGCCACATCCATGGCATGTATATTTTGTATTTGTACTTGGCCCTTCACAGCTAGCAAGCAAGTTCAGTGGCACTTGACCCTTATCCTGTGGTTAATTCCTCCAGTGAAAAGCTCGTTCCCTTTGCTGTAACAGATCCTTTCCTGGTGATGTTCTAGCTCAAATCCTGGATGAACAGTAAAATATATAAATGAGACTAAATGACACCAAGGCTAAAAGGCAGATCCTAAGTTATAATTGGAAACATAGAGGCAGGTGTGCACCTCTTAGGGTTTTTCTAAAGTTCTCTTCTACTATGACCTAGCTTCTCCTGCACAATGGTTTCTAAATGTAGCAGTAACGAGATGACACTTTTAAATTGCAGTGTTCATATAATCAGACTCCAGTATCCACAGCAAAAGATTTCCACAAGATTTGGACATTTCTCTCTTGCCTCCATGAAGATTTTGAATCCTTTAATCAAGGTGCATCCTTTCAGAATGAAACCATTGCTATCCACGTCGAAGCAGCTCCTGGTACAACTTGGAAAAACCTACAGGAACACAAACTGCTTTTCTGACAGCAGATATGCTTGGAAGTTTTACACCAAGAAAAAAATCACTTTTCAGGTTTCTTTCAAATATCCATAAAGAAAACCCAAAGCAAGACAAAATGGACACCACCCCTACCCAAGAAATGTGGCAAGAACTGAATGTCCTACACATGCTAATACAGTGCCATGAAGAGCAAGGCCTGTGGTGTTACAGTACAGGAGAAATTCATCCTACATCTGTCCTGAAAATCAGGATTTTGACAGAGGGTGGGCATAGAATATGAAACTATTAAAAAAAAAAATCCCATTCTACTAAGGAAAATCCAGAGTGTCAACATGTCGCCTCTACATGATCTATGGCTGCAGAGCAACTTGAGCAAAACCATTTCCAACACCATGACAAACCACTGATTCCAGTATAGGCTGAGGAGGTGAATATGGGATTAAAAGTAGATTAATATGAGGATAAAAGAGAACGAAGAAGAAGGCAAAATATGGAAAGGAAAACAAACCACTCTGATACTAAGAATAGATTCCCAGTAGCTTATTTCATAATTTTTGTTTCCTGCCTAGATTCATATCTGCAGTGTACAGAAAAAGCGTATCCCACTTTCAGTGTCTCCAGAAAGCAGTCATTTGGGGGAGAAAAGGGACAAAATCTCATTTAAAATCTTGCACTCAAATTTATGCCACAGGACAGTGTGTTCACTGTCTCCATTGCTCTGGGTTGTGAGAATGTAATTCAGCCAAGCCTACAAGTAACCCAGGAAGCTCTGCAGAAACTTTCACAGGGCTTTGCTCAATTTCTCTCAGTAAATGGCAAAAAGCAATCCTCACATGAGCATAATCATCTGCATCCTGACCCTCATTTTCCACACAACCACATGAACTCATTACAGTACAAACTTTGTCAAACTGGACCTGCCATTATTAATCTCTAAAACATCTTTCAGCATACTCTCAGAACTGTTGTAAAAAATACCTTCTCTCTATTCTCCACTCAAAAGAAGAGGTCTCAAGGGATATGATCTGCACCATCCCTGCATGCTGCCTGCTGAGCAGGGACCCAGGGTGCTGTCACAGCCAAGCTGGCAAACACGCTGCTGCCTGGGTGTCTCCACACAGCTGCTCGCAGCACTGTGACAGAAGAATCAAAATAAAGAAGCCTGTTACAAAGAGCCAACCTCTGCTTTTATCCTACATACCTGCCACACAAATCTTTTGAGATGAATCACTTAAAATTTGTCTATGTTATTCTCCGTGGTATCTAAATGTCTTTGCAGAACACCCTTGAAAAATTAACAAAGGCGAACACATGTAATGAACTGAGCTTGAGCCCTGAACATGTCAACCCCAGGGCCTGGAACACCAGCAGGACAATTTCACCTGCAGCTGGTCTTTATCCTCCCAAGAGAAGGCAGACCAACAGGATCAGATGCTTTTTGCTTTGCCCATGAATGCTTTTCTAGCCCACATGCTCTCTGTTACAGTTTCGCTGTACATTGTGCTGTATGGCACCTCATATACATTTAAACAACAGAATACATGGAATTTTACTGTAGTGGTAATCAGACTTGCAGAATACTGTCTGTCACTGAGGAAAAAAAAAGTGTTTGTCATCACTGTGTGGGAATCAGCCTATGCTGACTATTTCATGTCTTTTTTTAACTTGTTCTAAATAGCTGTACAAAAAAAAAAATCCTCAAAAAAGTATTCCTGTCTTAAACAGAACTGTGATGCTTTCCCCCACTGTTTGCAAGGTAATATTAAAATTGCAAAGTATGATAGACATTCTTGTGAAGCAAATATACAGAGAAACATAAACACTTCCTTGCCTACACATGTATTTCTTACAGACCACAATAAACAAAAGAAAAATCTTTTAACCTGCAAACCAGACAAATAAATGCATGCAGCCTGCAAGCGCCTTAATCATAGACCAACAACTGCTCCACATGTTTGAGTTCAAAAATCATTGTTTTTTCACCTAAACAAAAACATGGTTGTTTGTGCATTTATAGCACTCTTGAGCAAGTATTTCATCATGCACCTTTCCTTTGGAAAAGGCTGTCCAAAACTCTATATTTAGCCATCACAGACGTGCTAGTCTTAATCTTCTTGGCATAAATGTAGAAGGCTGTCATCTCCTGAGAATCAGCTGGGACTCTATCTCAATGTTTTTTCAAGTGATAAAGCAAAACTCCAGCGTCTTATCTGGCATTGAACTAACAGAGTGTTAGCCACATGGGGAGAAGACTTTAAACATTCATTAATGTTTTAAGAAAGGGTCATGAAACGCAGTCAAATAACTGTGCCCGAGGTTAATTTATGTTTTCACAACTATATACAGCAGGATGACTTGATAGTTTATTCTTCATGTTCTGGCTGTGAGAACAAATCTGGCGCTTCAGTTTGAAAACAAAGCACTAGAGAACAACTAAACATGCAGGCAAAATGCAGCACTGAGCTCTTCAAGCACCCAATTAGCACCACTGTCTCTGAAATAAGAAAAATGCAATATATTGGTGCAAGCTTGCTATATTTAATGTTCTTTTGTAATGATGCAAGAAAAGTAAAAATGGATCCTTGGTCGACTTAGAAACCAGCATAGATCCCTTGAGACAAGAATTCCACAGAGTTCAGTGTTGTGACACCTACTTGATAGCTGATGTGCTCCCAGATTTCTCAGATAACCCTTCTCCAGGTCACAAGGGGCATCACAGCCACCTCAGCACCTTGCTGTGTTTGTACATGCATCATGAAATGTCCAGTTTGCTGGGGCATGCCTCAAACCAGGAGCTGCCTCAAAGCACAACCAGTCCTGGCAAATCCCAGTTACAGGAACCTAAAATCCATGTGAGAAAGCTGTTTGTCTTAAAACATGCATTTCAATTCACACAGAGCTTTCACAGGACATTTTTTTTTTTTGAGAGAAAGACAATCTTCTGTTTATCTTAAAGTTTATCCTGCTCAGTTTAAGACATACCTAATGTGGCACCTAAGCTCAAACTGGCCCTGAAGACAGCACCAAACCCTGCCAACACTGTGGCAGATGCTCAGTAAGGCAATGCACTTCTAAGTGCATCCCTTTACATGAAACACTGATTTCCTTTTCCTCACAGACATTTTCCAATTCTTTGATGTGTTTTTTTTAAAAGACATCTCAGATTCAGGAAAATATAATCCTTTTAAGTACATCACCACAGAAATATGACACGATAATTTATATGGAACATTAAGCAATAGAGAAGTTATAATAGTAACTTCTTTCTTCTTCTCTTGTCATCTGTTCTGTGAAGCTGGAAGACAGTAATTTTAAAAACCCATGAAGGTAAATATGCCACCACTCAAAGAATAATAAGCCTACAGAGAGCCTATAGAATGAGTACCATTGAGACAAAAAATCAGCCCAATTCTTTAAAAGTGATCAGATGTTTATTTCAATGAAAAGGAATTCTAGACATGCTATAAAAAGATCCAAAAAGTAAAGTTTTGGAAAGGATCTAATGCATTGTATCCAAGATATGGTGGCCACAAGTATAAGTGAAGTAGCAGAAAGAAATATTTCCTGTGAAAGCAATTACACTGTTTCTCATATCTTCTCTTAAAGAAACCATCACTGGCCACTAGCAGAGAAAGATACTAAATTAGATTGATTTCTGTTCTGCTTTGCCATAGCAATTCCTTCATTTCATCTCCCTCACCTTTTTCAGTACTGAGGATTTAACTCAAAAACCATCCTGTTCACAATGGTAAGCAGCAAAGCTCCTGTTACTCCTAGTCAAAGGATGTCACAATTTTGTCAGGGAAGAAGACTAACAAACTTGGAGTTTCAAAGAAAAGCACATTAAAAATCATGAAGATATCGATATTAAGAATGAAAAATACTAGGGCACTTGATAATTTTAATTTTCTGATTTGTCATATGATTAGCAGTTCATGTAGATTCTCAATTTGTCGATGTTATTTTCTAGGAATTCTAACTTTATCCTTCATAGCCCAGGATTTCTAAAAACTGTACAGCAGCCTGATAAACTGGACTGGGGCACAGAGTCTATTGCTGCTGATAATTTTTCATGCTCATCTGGGCCTTGTGAATGCATGGACAGCAGGGGGATATGGCACAAGCGTGGCAGTGGTCTGTCAGGGATGGGGAAGGGCAGGACTGTGTCTTTCCAGGGCAACTTTTCATGGTGGTGGATCATGGATCAGATATTATCCATGTGGATCAGATATTATCTATGTCTCTTGGTCACGTGGATTAAAGTGTCTGTTCCTGTGGATACCTACGTGAAAAGACAAATGCATTTGCCATTGAAGGAGGAAAACATTTATCAGTGCCATGTGCTGCCTGGTCAGCACATCCCAGGAAGAGCTGAAAAACTCCAAAGACTGTGGCCAAAACAGGGAAGAAAACTGACAAGAGATGATCTAGGTAACAAAAGTTTCCTTCCATCCTTCCCCCAAGCCAGACACCAGATACCTGCCCACTCCTGAACGCCTTCCATCCCAGCTGCAGATGTGCAGCCACAGCTGGGGGAGCTGCACAGGCTCTGCTGCCCCGTGGGTGCAGGTGACACCACATCCCATCGCAAGTCCAGTTCAATGGAAGAAGGGTTTCCCTCCACACCAACACTTGTAGGACGGATCCTGCAGGAAAATCCCTTGAAATCTTGGCTAAAAACAACATTGCTTCCCCACAGTTTTGATTCACAGGTTTCATTTCTCAGGCCAGGGCTTTGAAACCAATTTTTTGTTGTTGTTGTTGTTGACAAAACCACAATAAAAACTTGCCACTTGAACTTGGACAAAATAAACAGCCCTCTTACTTCTGCACCCTCGCATACCATTACAACTCTGGGTTAGAACAATCAGACCTCAAACTATTAGAAATTTTTTCAACCCTGTATCCCCTGGGGGCTTCTTTTATATGAACTCTTTGTGTGGTTAGGTACAGCAGCTGAAACAGCTGAAATCACTCAGACCACAGAGAATAATATTTTTATTTTAATCTTTCAAAAGGTCAGTAAAGCTGAACAGGACTAAATTACATTGCTAAAAATGCATTGTCTGTCAGCACAGCACACCTTCCCAACATCTGCTTTCCTCAGTTTTGCTCTCTGTTCAGTGAAAGAATTCTGCTGGGTGGGACATAACAGCTTTATTTTTATTTAGACCATAAATCAGAATTTGTAGGAAGCAACAGTAACTCTTTTGAAAGGGAGACTTCTCCCCTCCTTCAATAACACATAAATATTTTTATTTACAGTAATTCTAGTAAAATACTTGATTTCTGTCCCACCTTACCACCAAATGACAAATAAGCCCTAAGCAAATGACTACTATGGGAAAATCTCTGCAATCAAAAGAGAATGGAAACTGGCTCCTTGTCCAATCTTCTCTAAAATACCTGAGCAGCAGCAGAGAGATTACACCTCCAAATCCACATTTTGCAGGAGGTGCTTTCACTGCAAACAGCAGCATTACTGCCCCAAAGGCTGCAGGGCAAGCAGGCAACAGAAAAGGGGCACCTCTGCCCGGCTCCCCTTCTATCCCTCCTCTCCCATGGAGCCTGAGGGGGAGAGAATCTCAGTTTAGCTGGCTGATCTGGCAGGACACTGTCCCTGACAAAATCCACAACAGCTTCCCACTAGGACAAGGACCTGCAGGCCAGGGGCAGCAGCAGCTGCCCCAGCCCTGTCAGATCAGCTCCTGTCAGCCACACAAACCTGCCCCCAGGAAGCCAAAGGCACCTGCTTTCTGTCCAGTCCCAAACACACAGCGTGCTGCAGCCCAGCCTCAAGTGATTTTCACTAATCCTGCACTATTATTAACTGGAGATAAAATAATGTAGCGACACTACACCTGGCAGAACACCTCTTTCCCCTCCCTATGCAGAGCTGCAAAGAAAAAAAATTTAAATTAAAATATTATTTGGGTTTTTTTTATTTGATACAAGACTCTCTAATGCAAACATTGTTTTGTCAGCTTATCCTAAGTAAGAAGGAAACATGGGCTACTTCTGTCCTGGAGACTCAGCACACAGCTATTTAATGTCATCAGTAATGAAAATCAGAGAGCTTCTGTTTACCAGTTAAGATCAACACTTGTTAAGGGGGATATTTCTGTAG
This sequence comes from Thryothorus ludovicianus, assembly GCA_013397245.1. Taxonomy (NCBI): domain Eukaryota; kingdom Metazoa; phylum Chordata; class Aves; order Passeriformes; family Certhiidae; genus Thryothorus; species Thryothorus ludovicianus. Next base: position 211,809 of record VZTB01009766.1, on the reverse strand, counting down.
GAAAACAGCTGTGAAGTTATGTTTTCAAGAAGGTTTTGTTTTGACAGATCTCTGTCTGATGATATATTGTTATATATGAGAATTTTTAGGCTGTCTCACACAAATTTACCTTGCTAAGGTATGCAGTAACTTTAGTTAAACTTTTAAAGGAAACTAATGTTACCTATACCGAAACATAGAATTATAAAGTTAATAGAGTTTGTCTACATTCATGCAAAGCTGTACAAAAAAGTGCATAAAGAGGCTTGAAAAAGGCTTTCAAAGGATCAAAGTTGACATGTGAATTTTGTCCTCAGATTTATACTGCCATTGCCTAATAAATCAGCTGCAATAATATGCATACAAATGCATTTGCTAATTAGCAACTTCTTCTCCTCCCTAAGCTCCTTGCTTTAGACACAAGCAAATGAGGTGATTCATATTCCCACAGAAAAGCATCTTTGCATTTGTAATGTCACAGAAGTAGATCTGCTCTCCTGCTGCTTCTGCAGTAGGAAAGTTTAAACCCTCAGTTCAAAAACATCTCTGTGCTTTCTGTTGTTACAGAAATTACTCAACTAAGAAGAAACTACAGAAAAACAAAGACTTCTTCTGTGAGCCTTTCACTCACCAGTTACCACACTATCTGACAAGCGATTCAATGACCATTGAATCAGTATTTTAGATTTTTCTGGGAGTTAATAGTTCTCATAATTGTTAGAAGCAGCAAACAGAAGCAGCAGTGTGTGTGTGTCTCACCTGTGCTGAGCTCACATCCCCCAGGACAGGGCTGGCAACACTCATAGGACAATTTAACTTGAGAACTTGGACAGTAGGGGAGAAGCATCCCGAGATCCCACAGATCCCCAGGAGTGATGACAGCTTCACCTTCAGTCATAGCAAGGATTCTGCCTCCTATCCTAGTGGCAATCACTGCAGCTGGTTTCCCAGCCCCAAAACTCCTACCTACTTTAAAGTAATAATGTCATGCAATAAAATTTTACCACAACAAATTTGCAATAATCCAGGTCTCAGCATGAGAAAGCAATACTTCATTCAAATGTGCTACTTGCATCTTTTTTTTTTAATAGTGATTGTGGGCTTACTTGTTTTCTACAGTGCATTTGAAAAGACATACATATTTCAGGCTAAATAAGTGGCTAAACTATCTAGTGATAAGCAAGGCCAAATGGAGTACCTAATGAGCACCTGAGCAAGTGACACTTTCCCATTTAAGAGTTAAAATTGAAAAGAACATTTAAAAATGGATCCTTTCTTAGTTAGAAATATTTGTGACATTCTGTATTTTGTATTACACACCAGGAATTTACATTGTCATCAAAGATATGTGTAGGCTGTCTAGATAAAAGTCCCTTTCTGTGCAGGTATTTATTCTGTACAGTAAATTAAGTTAATCTACTTGTCAGTTGCTATGCATTACAGAATAAATGCTTTTAAAACAGGGAAATGGTTGGGGGGGAGTTGTACATTTGTTCTCTAATGTTTTTAGTGCTTGAGAAAATGTGACTTGAAGAACAACATTAAAATATCACTTATCTAATGCTCACGTAAATAACGTTCCATAAATTGATGTTGCCACAAATACGTTTGTATCTCTCTGGCTTTGTGAGAAAAACCCCTTGACATTTTCTTGTGCTGTTTCCTAACAAACAGCTCAGCAGTGAGCCAGCACAGCACCACGGCAAGCAGGAACCAAAGCACAGCAAACTCCTTTATTGGAAAAAAAGAGTAGTTGTGAGAAAATGGTCTCATTCTCGTGGCAACAAGACTTTTATAACCGAAACAAGCAGAGTTCATCAGAGGAAAAGTGAAGCCCAGGGGAAGATTTTGCTTGGAAGGCTGGTCAGTCGAGGGAAAGGCCCTGTCCCCCAGCAGTGCTCAGCAAGGGCAGCACAAATGCAGTGAAATTTGTGTTTGTATTTGGCTTGCTGCACTGACAGGCTGCAGAAAGAGCTCTTGACACAGTAATCCTGTGAAAGCTTATGTTTTCACTTTAAACTAAATAACAAATAGGCTCCAGAAATAATTCCTTAGGACTATAAAGTCAAAAGAAAAATACAGTCTTTTTCTGGCTCTTTTAAGTTTGCCAAGACTTTCCACTTACATATAATATTTATTCTTATCTGTTGAGTAAAATAATAAGGCCCTCTTGAAAGATTCTTTTTTCCACAAGTGCTAGAACACTTCATATTAGAACACTTCAAATTTAATAATTTTTAAATCACAATTCACAATAGTTCACAGAATTACTTGAAATTAATAACACTACCCGCTGGTGAATTAGTGCTGTTAAATTAAAAACTGTGCCATGCCAGCCCTAGAAACCTGCCTCCTGCCTACATGGGAGCAGATAAGGAATTACTTCATTTAATCTAATTACAGCGCTGTAAGAGAAAAGAGAAATGACTTCTAAATATTGCTAAAAATGCTCTAGGTCTCCATTCCCTGATAGATGGAGACATAGAGGAAACTCTGTTTTTATCATCTCAGATGTAACCAGCTTATTCTCCTCTCCCCTAGCTGCTGTTTGCCACTGAGATGTATTTATTAGAAAATTGCACCTACACCATTCTAATGTTTTAGAACGATGTGTTCTGTTTTGTTTTTTTTTTTGTTTCAGATGTTTCTGTCATTTTAGCTAACACATCTATCCCTCAGTGCATCACTTCAGGCACAGCTCCCAGGGGAGGACTGTGATAACAAGATGTATACCTTAAGCTCCAGTTCCATCCTGATCCTAGGTGGTTTTGCATGCAATTCTTTTATGAAGAACAACACTGGGAACTCTTTTTGCCAGTTTTTTGCCTTGTAGGTGAGCTGCATAGCAAGGGTGACAGCCTGTTCCTCACAGAACTCTCATAACTCATATCCCTTCTAGATTTTATTCTTTAAATGAAAATATTTTCAATTTATCCAAATTTCTTTCCCATTTTGACCTTCAGAGATTTTTCTCTTTTACTTTTAAAATCTTTTCCTATATGGAGCATATTAAAATGCAAGCCTACTATATTGCTACACACATGAGTCTAACTCAGGGCACAAAAAAGTATTATAAAAACCAATTTTGAAAGTTCAGATTTTATAGCTCTGATATCTTCACACAGCATCTTTTCATTGATGTGAAATGATGGCAAACTGCATATTTCACCATTTGGTACACAGCCTTGGTGGTCGCTGGCATTCCAGACGAGCTGTACTGATTTTCAAAGCAACAGGATGGAAACTTTTTCCTTTTAAAACAATGTCTCCCAGCTAACATCAGTGGACTTGCACTGTCTCACAGAACCTGGCCCACAAATATCACAGGAACACCCCAGGTGCAGCACACTTGCCAATTCCCAAGATTTCTTCCCTTGGATCAGGGGTAAGGGACTCTTTGTCCAAACTCCAGTGGCATGTGTGGAGTATGGGCATAGAGACTGCATTTCCCGAGTCAAAAGCTTAAAAATGAATGAGTATTTTTAGAGTTTAGAGTTGTACAAAAACAAGACTATAAAAGGCACCTTGCTGATTTATTGCCATTTAATCTGGCCTATTACTACCAAGAAAGAAATAACGTTTCTCTGCAAATGTTTGTTCTTTATTTAGGAGCAAACATTCAAAGGAATGCTGGCTGAGCCTGACATACAGTTGCTATGCTATTTGCTTATCTATAGCTACATCTTTCCTGGATCAAAAAAAACCTTTTCTAATGTATAGCATACAGGTAACAGTTTCATAAGCAGTTCTACTATCCCCAATCAATTCTCTCTCCTACCCATCTTCTATAGTTTTAATTTCTTTAGAGCTGGTAAATGTGCTCAGTTCTTCTCCAAAGTATAACTGGGATTTTGAGGTTCTCCACCAGCCATATTTGCATACTTAGGCAGACCTGAATGGTTTTTCTGCTTTCTTCCTCCCTTTTATGGGTCCCTCACTTGCAGATTGCAGGTAACCTGCAAGGCAGTGTGCCAAGCATTCAATCTTGATAGATACCAATTTGGTTTAATATACACAGAGAGCATCTGTCATGGCTTCTCCATATAAATTACACCTAAATTGTGTGGAGATGGAACATAAATCATTCATTCAAAAAGTCATAGGTGAATAACGGCTTAGTTCTTGACAAGAATATTTTCTCTTTGAAAATAAAAAAATATATTTTCATGTCACCCACACATAAAAGTTTACATTCAAGCCTAGATGGAAATATTTATTTAGAAACACACTAGCGTTTGATGTAAATTTAGTGCAATAGAGCATCAATTTGGTTTGTAAGTACTCTAGATTTCACTGTTGATGCATAAAGGAACTTGTGGGAGCACTGCATCACCAGGAGAAAGGCAGAAAGCACCATTGGTTTTAGCTGCCTGAACACATATGAAAATGTCAGCTGATGATTGGTCAAATCCAGAAATATTACTCTTGCAAGACGTTGATTGCGTCTAAAGTTCTTAAGCTACAAATTGATTTTAACAATGATACAAATTTTCAGATCCAATTCTTCTTTCCACATTCAGACTCCACCAAAAAGACCACTTCAGATAATGCATTCTAAACAAGAGGCTTATTTTTCCTTTCATCTGTCACCTTTAGCAAAACCAAAAAAGAGAAAAACTCTAAACCTTTGCACATAAATAGTCTTCACTAAATCATCTCATTACTGAGGAACCACACCAATATCCATTACAATTATTAGATCAGTCTTCAACAGAAAAATCTAAATGTGGCAACCGAGTAATATAATTTAATATTATTACTGCTTGCATTCTTCCTCTCATGCCCCTCAAACTTTACATTTGAAATGGCATTTTAGGAAAGTTTTAATATTATAAAATTGCCTGTTTGATCTAATTTCCAGAATCAAAAATCCTTACTGTTCTCATGGCCTAATATGCTTCCCTAAAGAATAAAAAAAAAAAAAAATTCAAAGGCAGTTATAAGAAGCATTGTCAGATATTTTTTCCTCTTTTATTAACATTTTCCATTTAAGACAGGCCTGGTCTCCAGTTTTACAAGAGCGGTGTGCCGCTCCACTGAGCCCACATCCTGCAGCAGCACATGCTGTTCGTGACTTAAGTACCTCTTTTTTATTTCTAAAGCCATCAACAATTATTAAACTCTATGAGAATAAATCTCCTTATTAGCATGAAGATTAGAACATCTTGGGTGCAGAAAAATGTCAGCTGCTTGTCAGAAATCATTTTGAGTGTGCTCTCTTGACCCATTCCCAATTTAAAAGCCTGTTCCTGTGGAACAGGACAGATAATGAATGCAGCATGAAAACAGCCAGTAAATGAGCAATACAGGAAATTTGTCTTTCTAATTGAAAGAGCATAAGCTAAAATTATAGCACATTAGCTAACTATCCAAAGTGCTAGAAATGTCATGAGAAATAAATAACTTCATCTTGGAGTGTCTTCCTCAGAGGAGCAGAGAACACAGCACTGCGGGATGAGCCAGAGGAAAAGCAGCAGAGTGAGCTGAGGTCACTGCTTCTAAAGGAAAAGCTACATAAAATGTTAATTTGGTTTGACTTGTTTTAGGCTTTCCTGAATCATCACATAGATAAAAATCTTAATGATTCTTTCATTCAGACTTAGAAGTATCAATTTTAATTCAGAGAATATTCCATGAAAGAATTCCGCTACATTGCGCAGTCCTGAGGACAAAACCACTCGGAATTGTCTAAATGGATCTGCTGGATTTGGTTTTATTTCTAAACTTCAGGAAGATATAAAAGTTGGGAATGAAAGTAGTGCATTTTAACACAATTCTAGTGATCGTAAATCTACTAATGAGGGCAGAATGTAAGCATTCATTAAATTTGATAATGCTGCACAAGTTTTGTAGCAACGGATTCTAAGATTTGGTGAATATGATACTGTTCTACAGGACTGTCTGGAATAATTATTTTTATTGTCATAACAATGAATGACCATAATAGCACTTAAGTATACTTTTGAGATAAAAACTAAATAAAAAGCTTTGTTGCATTATATTATTTATTGCTTAGGCTTTTCCTTCTTAATACACCAATCTAGAAACAAGTGTGTCTGATACTGTAAGGAAATAAGCCATGCTAAACATACCTTTTGTAGTGTTATAAATACATAGGGGAAATGTTATCAGAATGACTTCATAAAGTGATTTAGAGAGGAAGGTTTTGACTGGGACTGCACTGAGCTCACAGTAGAGGTAGGAAGGTACTGCTGTCAAGAGCACAGGCTGATACAACTATCATTAAAGTCATCTGTTTCAGCAGTTTTAAAGTGGGTGGCTCACTGCTCTCTGACAACGTCTACAAGGAAGCCTCCTCATTCTACCCTTAGGGACAAACCTCCAATCTTGTCTCTTCACATTTTAAATACTCTTGGATTTTACATTTTTGACATTCACTTTCTGAAATAGCTTCCCAGGTGTTTCAACACCGCTTTCTCAGGATTGTGAAAATGTGAAAGGTGGATGTGCTTTCCATAGGTGTTTATACCAGTTTATGCAACTGAAGAAATGCCTGATTTGACCCTAGAATAATGCTTATATTAAACTTAGTTACTATTATTTCATTTTTATTTTGAAGCTGCCAGCAAACCTGTAAAATCATTCATCCACACAGTGGTGGCACTTCAGTGTTTTACCTCTTCCCTGCACCCAATTCATCTTCCGTGAGGCTGATAAACATGTCTTCTCAAAGATATTGTCAGATACTGCCCAAAATAGCCCAGGACTCAGCCCAAACACAAAACACCAGC
>VZTB01009766.1:149278-205043 GCA_013397245.1 Thryothorus ludovicianus | reverse complement strand
AAAAAAAAAAAAAAAGTTGTGAGAAATCAATTAAAAATGCCTCTTTAGCTGACATTCTGAGCAGATACAGCTGCAAAGACACTGAAAGAGAATTATGTCAAACTCCCCTGACAGCTCTGACAAGACTGCCTGGGACAAAGCAGCTTTTTTAAACTTCTTGTGCAATAATAGCTCCCTTCTCTGACTAGAGCATCTGAGAATGCTGAGGGATTCACTGGGTTAGACAGCCTCAGAAGTTCTGCCACCCTTTCTGTAACACAGCTCCTACTCATCCCTTTCTGAGACCTGAATTCACCCTTAGCATCCCAAAGGCAGCAGGCAGAGCCTTTCTTTAATATTAAGATACTTTCCTTTGCATTAGCTCTGCCACAGAAATCATGTAATTTTGTAAGGAATGTCTGTCTGCACGTCTGACATCCACTGCAATCATACTCATTGTCAAGCCTCTGTGATAAAACTGCAGGAGCAACTCAAAGGATAACAAAAATAAATATGATTGAAGAGGCTGCACTGATGTGCAGAAATCAACACACATCCCCTTCAAATATGAATACAAAGAGCTGTTTTGCATTTGGTACTATCTTATCCAAAGAAATAGTACAACTCTTTCCCCTAAAATTGAAAATTGGAAAAATATTAACAAAGACAGAATCAGAGACAGAATTGCTAAATCTTTGCCACTCCTAGAAAAACTAGGACTTTCTGAAAGCTCTGAGAACACTAGTTAGACTTATTTTTTTCATCTGGTCCCTCTTCCAGCTCCTCACAAGACTAAGACTAAGGACTTATGTGTAACCTCCAAAGCTTCTGCTGCTATTTCAGTCTGTAAAATCAGTTATCCCATCTAAAATACTATTTTGGGGTGTTCATTTGGGACCTCTGCTTTTGTGATTGCAGTTTTATGTCATTGCATTTAAAGACATTCCAGAATAAATTTCAACTCTTCCCCCAGCAGCTGTGTAAGATATGTGCCAGTTTTTCACATGAAAAAATTGTTACAAATAGGTGCTACCTCACTCTGCTGAAAATACTAAACCAAGGGCTCTCTCTTATTTTTCATTGTTTAGTGACACTGCCATTACATATTCTGGGTTTGTTTTCTGTAAGAACTCCTTTACATTCTTTGAAACTACACATAGCTTTTGTAACAAGTCAAAAACAATAAAACTGCCTCCCCTGCAGTGAGGCACGGTCTTGTCAAGCTGAATTTAAGAGCTGCAGAGAGCACTGCCTGGCCCAAGCCCACCTTCCCAGATATTACAGGAATACATGATATTAATGCCATTGAAAGAGGGAGGACTTCATTTTACAGAGATGATGCTTGATTTCCTTCAGTCACATTTAAAAAAAATCTGCATTTTATCTTTTAAGTTGAGCACATTTCTTTGCATTAATTTATCTTCATAACTTGTTTCAGGAAAACATCATTTTACATTCCTCAAAAGGAGCAACTAAATTTTATTATGTTTTCCATTAACCATACGTCTCTTATTAGCACACTAGATGCATGCATTCAGTAGGGGAAACAAAATTGGAAAACATTAATTCAAAAAGAAGTATATTATAGAACATTAGTAAATGAAAAAAAATCCCAAGGAAATAATGGGAAATGAATACCAATGATAATTACAGTACTCACACCTCACCACCATTAAGCAGAAACATATCAAGAAACATAACTATTCATTTATGAAATGCACTCAGTGTTTTAATGCTATAGTGAGCATATAGCAATTATCTTTGCAGTTAAGGTGAATTTCAGCTATTGAATATCCTTTAGTTAAAAATTGTCATTGGATCAGTTTTAAAGCAAACACAATTAATATAACACCTAAACTTCCTGTTGCAGAGTTGCTAAGAGAGCTCCATACATGCTCCTTTTAGATAATACAGGCAGTTTGAAATTAATAACTCAGCCATTTCACAAAAGTTAGCACTCTACATTTACAGAATGCATTAGATTCAATCATGCTGGTGCTATATAATTACAGGTGATTTTACAGTTGTTTGTTTCATTTCTCAGACCATGATGGCACTCAGAGTAATGTAATTATTCACCTAATTATATAACAGGGTTGGAATAAAGCATTTGGACTGCTCAGCAATGACAGCTGAGAACATAGCTTGAACTTATGATATATGTACAGCTTTAAAATTATCCTACAATAAATGAATGTCTCTCAAGTTAAAAAGTTATCTCCATCTTAATCATTGTGAGATATTTGAAAAAGGCATAATAGCATAATTGGATTAAGTAAAAGCCCAAACCAGGTTTGTCCATTTTGAAGTAGTTTGGGAATTTTTTTTTGGTCTTATTTTCATCTTCCAATGATGATCCTGATTTAGGGACTGACTCATTACAGCTCAACCCCAGAAAGAGCTTGCTGATGGCAGAACTCCAAGGTACAGGAAATATTTGAACAGGCTGCAATAAAGGTCTACAAAGGTTCAGCACGGAGAGTTTTGGACTGTGCTGTACAGTTATTTTCATCTAGCATCCCACAATAACTATTTCTCAACCCTGCTGAGAAAGAAGACGTTAAACTGGGCAGAATGCCATTGTAATGTGACTATACTGCTTCTCCTATCTGTGCTAACTCCTTTATTGCAATTTATTTATCGTTTAGACAGCCCCACAAAGCCTGTAGGAACAAGGTCTCTGTTAGGGAACATGCTTCTTTTTCCACTTAGTAGGAATTCACAGAACCACAAGGTTGGAAGAGACCTTCAAGATCATCGAGTCCAACCCATGCCCTAATTCCTCAATTAGACCACGGCACTGAGTGCCAAATCCAGTCTTTTTGAAATATAGCCTGGGATGGTGACTCCACCATCACCCCAGGTAGAACATTCCAGCACTTTATCACTCTTTCAGTGAAAAACTTCTTGCTAATACCCAGCCTAATTTTCCCTTGATGCAGCTTGAGACCATTTCCTGATCACACCCAAAGTTTTACTCAAAACTCTAATGGATAAGAGCACTCTGATCCACACACAACTACACAAACAGGCCATATTAATTAGTATATTAATTTAACTGACTGAAGCAGCCTTCAGGGGAATGCCACAGTGGTCAGCAGCTCTGTGTTTTCCTTTTGGTCCTTCCCTTGGCTCAGAGCCTGCAGTTATGAACCCCCCCTCCTCTCACCACACCCTTCTGAAAGCACAGGACCACTGCTAGGTTGAACTGGATTTCGTATTTGCTTTCTGTCTTTAGAGATCAGTTATAACAAACCATCCAGCAGGATTTGGTACTTGGAGATATTTCTGTACCAGTGTTTGTTCTTGATGTACTAGACCCATCTTTTAGAGAAGAAAAAGAAAAAAATCTTTCCAGATGCTTTCTGCTTGCTGACCCATCTTCCCCTTGCTAAAAGTCAACACACATTGCACCAACAAGGACTCAGCAGCTCTGTGCACTGCACAGTCCTTTGGGTGGGTTAGTCAGGACAGTGTGGACAGGGTATCGTGGTTACTTTCTGCATTCCAAAAGTTACTCAGCATTTTTAGCATGGTTAAACTGCAATATCAGATTGCTGTAGACGGTCCCAGCAGACTGAAAGCAGTTTAGTCCTGTGCTCAAACTGCAGTTGACCTGGTTTGTCTCTTCATGGTATTTTCCTACCCTGCCTACTGCATGTATTTTGTTTCCTGCACTTCTTTGCTTCATGTGAAAAGAGGAAGCCTGAGCATTGAGAACATCATCTGAAATTAGGAAGGCATTTTTCCGTCAGCAAACTCCAAAACACAAAGAATCACAATGACTCCTTGGGATTAACTCAAATTTCCTTCCTCACAGAACTGTTTGGTTTCTCAGGGTAAGAAAGTCTAAGATATTGTCAAATTAGGAGGTGAATTACCCTTCATGCAAAAAAAGCTACTGGTCAAAAGTGAGGTAAATTCAAATGAGACTTAATTCTGAGCCATGCTCTAAGCTCTTAGATCTGCCCAAAAGAAAATATTTTGGCCAAAATTTATCTGTAATCAAAAAGCAAATACACATTTGGAATGCAACACAGCCGATTGATCCTCTGAATATTTCACTTAATTCCAAATCCAACTCTTAGATTTTGGATGTCATTCAAATGCATATTAAAAATGCCTCTAAAGGGCTAACACTTGGTGTTTTCATTTTTAAAACAAACAGAACTGAGACATTTACAACCTTATTTGTGAAAGGGAATTACCAGCTGGGGAGAAGTATTTGAAACTTAGTGGAACAGCATTCTAACAGGATGAAAAGCCAGAGCTCCCAACTCTGTACACAATTTCACAGGGTTGTCTCAATCTAAGCAAGAAAGGATTCCTCTTTTTAATTAAAAATATGTTCTGCATAATTGTGATAAATGGGAAATAAAGTGAGATTGAATGTGTTTAATCAAGTTAATCATTCACAAGAGAAATACAAAGCTTCATATCAAAATGATGGGGTTTTTTTCTGATGGTGATAAAATGTTCCATGCAATAAACCAGCTATTCAAATACCTGAGGAGGAGGAAAATAATAATAAAAAAAATAAAGGTACAATTCAGCCCAAACTATCAAAGAATAGAGAAAACCTAGTTTTTTGGTGCTACAGGATGGGAACTTTTCCAGCATTCTTAGGACCCAGCTTGGCAAAGGCAGTTGTTGGGTGTTCCTACTGAGCTCCAACTTGGGCTGAATAAGGAAACAGGAGATGGGCACAGGCCCCATATTCCCCAAAGCATTGCTAGAAAAAGCTGATTTACAAGCAGAAAAAGAAAACTTGAATACATGTGCACCTGCACAAACACAGTAAGGCCTTGGAGAATATTCTGATTTTGGAAGAAGACAAAAATAAGAACAATTTTTTTCCTTCAACAATCCTTTGCAAAATGCAATAGGATATGAAAATAAAAAGAATAAGTATTGCCTGACATTTTAGAAAAATTTCCTTTTAACTGAGAAGAAACTTAAAAATAAAATGACCAGTAAAAATGTGGCAGACATAATTCCAAACTTTCAAGTCATACTTCCAGGACTCTCACAGGAGGGCAGGGGGAAAACCTGCACAGCAGAAACTTGACCTTCAGTCTCCTGCATCCCAGATGACTGGTTTAATATAGGATTACTGATTCTCATACATATTTTAGCTAAAAAATATTTTTTTTAAATCTAGCCTTAGAAAACTGATTTTTCCAAATAAAATATTTCCAAGAAAGCTACACTAGAAACTGAACTAATATACAGTTATTTATGCACACACACAAGAACAAGGGAACATCTTCCTTAAGACCAAGGGGCTGAGCAGAACTTTCTGCCACAGGTAAAAGCTGCACTGACCATTCTCCAAAGCATCTGATGTGTGACAAGCTGCTGTCAACTCCAGGTGTGACACTGACACAGCAACAGGAGCCAGTCACCAGGATTTTTAAAGCTGCCCATAAGGAACCCACAGGTCAGATCTATCAAGTTGTTGTCCTGAGGTTCATTGATGCCAGAAAAACAGAGTTCAGGATTACTCAAAATCATCTGTACCATAAGAGGAAACCTTAAAGAAAAGTTTAATTCAGGGAAAATATAAAGTTATCTTCTTGTGTGCCACACTGGAAGGATAAATCATTGTCTCAAAGGCTAGAAGACAGTCAGGTAATTTAAAAAGGTGACAGAAATCAAGAGATACCTTCAGCACTGCTGTATCAGTGTGGCTTAGAGCATCTCAAGTGGGAGACAGCCCCACAGGTCACAGCCCTGTCCCTGGCCAGGATCCAGCCCCCCTCACATGGGGACTCACCTTTCTTTCCAAGGAGAGAAAGCCTTTCCTGCACTAAAGCAGTGACCCTGCTCCTCCTTACCCTGATTTTCTCAGGTGTGCAAGCACCTGCCAATGCAGCAGGGCTTTAAAGAAAGAACCTGCATCTGTTTCTGCTGTAGAAAGTATTGATTTCTCAAATATTTTTTTCGTTAAAAATGCATTTATAAGGGAAACTGCAATAAATCCGTAAGCATGAAATGCAGTTTGATGCCATCATTTTTACTAGTTTGAAATCTCCCATTTGTTATCTCTAGGAATAACACACTCCTGTAATATTTGCCAGAATTTATTTTGGTGTAAGCTTGTGCAGTTCAAGTGGTAGATCCATCTGGCTCCAGGTTTATTACTCCAGGTCAACATTTTTAGTACAAATTTCACAGGGGAAGGTGAAAAGCACAGTGAATTATTGTTATCCAGGAGGAACCAGCCCACCTGCTCTCCTCAGGATGACAATATGATATTGCTCACATGCAGTGACAGATGGACAAAAGGGACTAAGGAAAAACAGCTTCTTAAACACCTTCCATGATATAAATAGAGATGCACATTAAAATTGGAATCTTAGAATTTGGACTCTGGTATAGGAAAGATAAAACTGGTGGCAGCACTGAGATGAAGAAGGTTTTACATAGTCCATGGCTGTGCAGTCTTTTAGTTTACTAAGGTATCACTTCAGAAAAGACACTGGCATGTCTCTTGATCAAATATCAATATTTTTACTTTGTTTCCATATACACGTCCCTAAAAAAAACCCAAACTTGAAAATATTTTGCTAATTAGAAAAACTAATTGGTTTTAGCTGCTATCTAAAGTGGTCTCTGGCTCCCGTGTATAGTTTCACGTGTAAAAAAACCTCAATTACAATTTCATATAGGCGCAAGAAGAAAAAAAAGATTGTAAAGCAATACAATATGGATGTTGTATTTAGAAAACCAATAAAGAAAAAATCCTTGACAAGAGAAACGGAACATAAACAGCATGTGCTGTTTAACTGGCATGTAAGAGGTGGGTTAAGAGCCAAAATGGAATTTCCTTTGCATAACAGGCAATTTTCTTATCTGGAATTTAATTCACATTTCAACAATTCCCATTTCTAATATACTCTAGGCATAGCAGAAAAGGTTTGAAAGTTTCTGACAATATATTCCAAATAAGATGATCTTGCTTCACACTGAGAAATTCAATTATAAGAATATTTTTCATGGCTGAATTACATACAAAATTATTTTTAGAGATGTTAAAGACATTGTAAGTCCTTCACATTGGGGAGGAACCAGGTCTTATTCTCAAGTTAAGTAACAAAAAATTTCTGTTAGGGATTTCCCTTTTAGCAGGAGCTGAGGATTCAAAAATTTAAAACCAAGGAAAACCAGCCATGCTGCCATCATTACAAAAGGCAGATTCCAGAACTTTTTCAATTAGCAGCAAAGCTAGAACAAGTGTCCTTTTAAAGATACTACTCAAATTCAAAATTCTAGAACGCAAAGTTGTTGTGGCATCAAAGTTAGGTTTCTCAAAAGGAAAAGGCAGCCCCAGCAGAGGAGCTCCCACTACACAGGAGGCTGCTACAAAGCCGTGTGGAGCAGGACAGAAGGGCACAAAGCACACACGTAAATTCACATTTAATTCAAATAAACTGAGAGCCAGGGTCAGGCCTCCTACCCACACCCCCTGCCAGCCACAGGCCTCCCCTGAGCTCCTCTCAAGCCCAGGCACTGATTTGCTGTTCAGCACCATCAGGCCCAGAAATCCCTAAAAAAGACCCTTTGCTAAACTGTTTATAAGCACCTGGCAAATAGCAAGGTAACAAAGCAGCAATAAAACTGCTGAAAACAGGCCATGTTGAGCTATTTTAGTTTCCTTGGCAGGGTGACTGGCCTGGCAGGCACGGGGCAGCAGCAGCAGTGATGTGTCCTGAATTCAAGAAGGTTTTCTGGCACTGCCTCAGGTGACAATTTCCTAAGCAAGCTCATCAAACTGGGCACAGCTCTTAGAAAACTGCACTTTACAAGTGCCATCAGTAGTTTGCTGTCAACTTGTAAAACTTAAATTTGGTCTTGAAAAGGGTTCAGCCTCAAGCCCAGATACCTTCAAAAATTTCTTTATTGGCTAACATAAAATCAAGCAACTATAGCAATTAGAAGGGTCAAAACACTGGGAGTGGCTGCAAGAACTTTTAAGGACAAGCTCAGACTTCAAACTGATTTTGACAAATTGAAGAAAAGGGTTCAAAACCAAATGAGATAAGATAGATGAAGGCAGGCTTAGACAACAGTGCTTAGAAAATAAAGAGTCTACACACAGATATTAAATGGAAAATAGTAATCCTGACTGACCAAGAGGGCTAAATTGTTGTCATTGATCATAAACCCAGTGACCAGCTGTGGGGAAAGAGTGCCTGCTGAAATGCACAGGTAGCTGAGCCCAGTTTTTTGGCACAAGTTTTTAAAAACAGCTTTCTTCGTGAGTTCAGAGAAAGTGAAAGAGATAAAGAGATGGAAAATACCATTTCAAGAACAGCTAAAGGAAAGCAGTTTTTTGTAAGAGAGGAAAAGTGAATGTCGTGGCCTTGCAAAACAAAATAAAGTGTGCTAAGAGGACAACAGTCAATAGTTTTCCATTTCCACTTGACGAAGGTATTAATTAGCTCAATTTGGACAAGAGATTCACTTTCAACATCAGGAATGTGCCAACATGGGAGGAAATTAAAACAACACACTTCAGTTATTTTTAGAGACTTGTGGATTTCAGTTTTCTCCAAAGTCTATTTCTATCAGAAGAACCAGGGAACATTTAATTCCCAACATCCAACCATCAAAGATGGATACACGATCCTCCTCTCCCCTTCCAGCAATTTCTAGGAAATCCAGTGCAAGTTTTGGTACCATGACTGATACTATGTGGAGGATGCAAAACATACTACACTGACAGAAATACATTAACTCATGTTTCATACCTGCAGGCCTGTTTAGCTTGCTCAAATGATCTGCAAAATTACATTTATGAAACAAATTAATCTGGATTATATATGACAAACAATTAGCAAATAATGCCACGCATTTATGAGAGGTACTGCTGCCAGTACAGAAGTGTAAGTATGAAGCCAGATTATTTTCTTCCAGGATCTTAAGACTTCATCTGGAAACATCTTGTGTGGTGCTGCTTATCCTCCCTTCAAACTGGTGAGTTAAAACCAATCAAGGAAAACCCCACGTGGCCATTTTAGGGAATGCATGGGCTAAATCGTAAGCTTTGAGGGGAAAAGCTGCAAACAAGACAGTGGGTTTGCCCCTCTGTGACTGATGTAAAACCACTTCCAAAACAAGCTGTGAGATCTGCAGCATAAAAACAGACAGGAGCAGGAAAATCTGCACTAAAGTTGTAATGTCAAGAGACAACAGTCTGAGGAAGAAACAGAGGTTTGCAATAGTCTGTCTGATGATGTGGACAGGCACTGAAGGCTACAGCAGAGTTTTGTCCCTACAGCCTTTGTGGAATGTGATAAGAACCAGTGAGACACTTCTGCTTTATAAACTCCACAGCCAAGGGCTCTGGCTTGCTCAGGTCCTGCTCAGTTCCAAGTCTCTGGTCTCAAGTTAAACCCAAACTGGTCCTTTCCAACAAAAACCATTTTGTGATTCCATTATTCCCCTTCAGGAAGCAGGGTGACACACCAGGAAGGGACATCCCCATCATGGGGGACAGATGCTGCTGAGAGCCCTGTGCACATCTTAGGGCACACAGGAGGGCAGCAAGAGTTACACCCCAGCCCAAGCAGTAGAGGTGCACTGGGTGGGCTCCTAGAGTCCATCCTCCAGCTTTTTCCAACTTAGAAAGGCTCCAGGGTGGGGACTCCAAAGGACTCTGCTGTGAGAAATTGCACAATCCACCCTCCTTACAAATCTATTTCCCTGAGGGGCCTCTACAAACAGCACAGTGATCTTTGCCTATCATAATCAGCTTGGGAAAACAAAAACAAAAATAAAAGAATGGTACTACTCAGTTACATTCACTACAATATTTGAGTAATTTCCTTTCACATTAAAAATTCTATTGAAGCACCTATTAAAACACAAATTGTGCAATAAAAGTTCTACAAGCTGTTTTTTATTTTTAAAGCTAACTGCAAATCAGGAGGTATGGCTACAGCTTAAAAAAAAAAAAAAAAAAAAAATACTNAAAAAAAAAAAAAAAAGCATTGTTCTGCTTTGGAATTGATGCAGACAGATTTGTCTCCTGCCTGCTGAGGAGCTCTGGAAGCTAGAGGGTGCCCTGGTAATGCACACTGCAAGAGATGCTGATGCTAGTTCAGAATCTTTAATGCAGCTGGGACAAGAGTAGGTGACTCTTATTCATGCTGTTTAAACACCTCCTCAATCCATTGTCTTCTAAATTCTCAAGAAGAAATCAGATAAAATTACTTGATCAATAAACTGGAAATACATGTGGAGGATTTCTTTTTTCGGCAACTGACATTATATCAATGAAATTCATTTCAAAAGGATGGGGAACTCAATGAAAGGAACGGAAAATACACCTCTTGCATTTCACTCTTGATCAAGATAAAATTGGCTTACAAAAATCTTCTGCTGTCCTTCATTTCAGAAGGCCTTTAATTTCTTTTCTTTGACTTTTAATGCCATGTCAGTACCAGATTAAATTTACATTGCACATCAGCCTGATGTCATGCTGAAAGCTGCCTCCCAGAAAGAGGCAGTGTTACACAGAGGGCTCCTTTCAGTGATCTGAGTCAACGCAACAGATTTCAAAAATAAATTAATCCTCCTCAATAGATGCATTTTTCCTACCTTTAAATTTAAAAGGAAAGTAAAAAAAAAAAACAAACCTAAAAAAAACCTCGGAGGGTGTAGACTTTACATGGGCTGTAACTCCTGCAGGGAATTTGCATTACTTTTCACTCAGGGAAAAGCTGGCTGGTGGCTCAAACTCTGTACGAAACTGTGTTTGCAAGTGTTGATCAATAAATAAAATACTGAACCAAAATACTGTTGTTTTTTTTTTTTTTTCCAGTTATTGAGGATTTAAACAATAAAGTGGAACTAATTGTTTTGTTAGAGTAAAACTTTTACAGGAAATGTCTTTTAAACTCCCTCCCATCACAAAGTTAGTATTCCCAATATGTGGGGGTATTGTTACTTCTTAACAAAATAGTGCTAAGTAGATGCATCAGTCTTCAATTTGTAGAAATGAATTGACCTAAAAACTGCTCATAAATTTCCCCTGATTCATACTCAGTAGAAAAAAATATCCCCCAACATTAAGACAAATTCTGTATGAAAACCCCTAAGATTATTTTTATCATGATTGGGGAAAAGATTCTCTTTTCCTCTGACTATCTATATCAAAGAGGGGGGACTTATAAACAACTATAAATTATATATATTTCAGACAGGAAACTGTAAAACATGAAAATAGTGAAAATTATCTCCTGTTTCAAAAGACATGTAAAATCATTAGTTTTCAGTTAACTGTTGCGAACATGGGGAGAAAGCAAGTGGATTTCTTTGAAATTACAAAATTTGTTGGGAAAAAGGCCTAAATTGAACTTTTCTTAAGACCTTCACTTCTTTCAGAGTTACTCAGACTCCAGACTCTCACCACACCCTTTTACAGCAGCTAGAGTAACTGCTGCTCTGAAGGCAACTTTCAGCAGATTTTGAAAGAGCAAATCATCCAGGTATTGAACAAATTGTCCTCAAGGCAGGATCCACTGTCCTCAATAAAAGTTCAAGCCAACCCATTTCCTGTTATTTTCTGAACACTCAAAACCAAAAAATTAAAATGTTTTAACTTGGTCTCTTACAGACTGTGTGAAGAATATACTTGAAAAAAATTTCTGAAGGATGCAGAAACCAAAAATATTTCCCAGGAACATAATTTGAGAGAAAATTCTGACCTCTCCCTCATACTTAAGATTTGATGGAAGTGTTCTGGACACAGCTTGACAGCACCCTTAACAATTTCACCCAGGGCTCTTTTTTAAGAGAAGTCTGGACAAGTCTCCAGCAGTCCCCTCCCACCCAGAATTTCCTCTGGTTGCATATAGGTTTCAGACACAATACCTCTATAAAGAACTCATTTTGTACCCACAATGACCAAAATTAAATTATTTTAGATCAAAGGAAAAAAACCAAACCCAAACAAATGGGACAGGGTTCTCTGAGGAAGCTCCACACTTTGCATCCATGAAAATAAAATTCCTTCTTCAGAACTAGTATTTTCTTTGTGAAAAGCTCCAATCAACACGCTAGGTTAGTCTTTTTTATAATTAAGCATTCGGGTAAATGGATTAAAGTATTCACAGTTTATTTTACTAGGCAAATTTCCTGTATTACTTCATGCTTATTAACCACTCTAACTTAAAAATAACAAGGCTAGATTGTGCCTATGAATCCATTATAGGATTTGTGTCAGCAGGTGTGCTATAAACACCTTAAACCTTGCAGAAAATATTGCCAAAACAGCTCCAAAACAGTTGAAAACAAACATTTTTTCCACTAAGAAAGTGTTTATTGTACACTGGGATGGCTGCTACCTAGCAAAGGATTTTAATTCAGTTGTTTTTGCAGTTTTGTTTGTGTTTTCAGAAATTTCTAGAGGAGCTGATCTGGTTCAGGCATGCCTTATTACCCAAAGTCAGGTTTTACATATTTAATATTTTAGTTTTAGGGTAACATTTCCAACTTGCAGTGACACCTTCAAGACAAACCAGAGGCCTTACACGACTATGGCTACTGAGAAAGGGAGAGGAATAAGTGTGGGGAGAGAAAATTCACCTCTGTTCTTGCTTCTCTGCTTTAACCCAAACCCACATTCCTCATGGAGAAGCAAGGTCTGGCATCCCAGAAAAAAATGTTTTTCCACAAGTATCATTGCTGCCATTGATCACTAAAGACAGGATTGCAAATCTGTCTCAGTGACAGAGGACACAAACCCTGCACGCGCGCAGACCTGGAGGGGCTCACTGATTTCTCTCAGACTGCAGCACCGTGAGTCCTGCCAGGAAAGGTTCTGCCAGGAAAGGTTCTGCCATCACCCAGGTGGGTCACTGAGTGACCTGAAGTCTGATTGAGCCCAGAAACACACAGGCTGCAGCAGAGATTGATGGGATTTGCACCGCAGCACCCAAGGACACAGGAGCTTGCCTGACCTCAAGCACTCAACCTCACCTTCCCACAACACTGCTGGTTCCTGGGGGCATCTTTAGCTCAACAGTAAGTGTTCTCCCTGCAATTCTTTTTTTTCAAAAATCTAGAATCCACTTCCAAGCCTTCTCTCCAGGAACAGACACAAAAAACCCTAAAAAAGTACTTGCACATATATCTACTGAGAATAGCTAATAAAAAACCATGTTTGTTTACATACCCAGTGATTCTTTACTGCCATTTTCTCTTGTTCTCCATGAAAGTTTAAAAAAAAATAGTCAAGGTTAAAACACAGAACAGAAAAGTAGTATTTTAAAATATTTAATGAAAAGAGTTGTTTGGGGTTGTTTCTCACAATTAGATATTTGTTTAAGCCCTTCAGAAGTCCAGACTACAATTCAACTGGGGAAGGAAAAGATGCATTTAGCACAACCTGGAGTTCCAGTAAAAACGGGTGGACTTGGACTAGCACAAATTTTACACACAATCTGAACCCCAAATCAATTTTTTTTCCATGACAAGAGCTGAATCTCAAACCAAATGTCTTACTTGGACCCTCAACATATGAGTGATGGCATTTATGTAAGAGTTAAATTTATTATTAAGCTATAATGTAAATATCTGTCTCAGCATACTAAAAAAAATTTGCAAGAGTTGAACAAAATCTTTTCCTTGTGTACGCTTGCTGAAACAAAAGAAAGTATGCTTACAAGGCTATAAATACCTGTGGTTTGCAGAGTTCACGGCAGAGTTTCAATAATTACAGGGTAGGAATGTAATGGGAAAAGTGTCTTTCCCGAAACAGATGGCAAAGTAATGTATTCTATACGGTTAGCACATTCGGAAGCTCTCTGGGAATTAGTTCAAACAAACTTGGAAAACAAGAACATAAGCACAGCCAGGGAGAAGAGTTACAACATTCAACTAATTTGGGAAAAAGGATTGATTGAATAAGAGATCTGGGTCAGTATTACCTACTGCAAAGACTAGAGAAAGTGAAAGAAATTAAAAACTCATGGAAAACTTTCCTAACTCCTGCCTGTAGCACACTCAGTGCTGCAAGAGGCAGGAAGGGCACAGATTTAGGAAGGCAATTGGGGCCTGTGGTTTGATCTGAACGCCCTCTTTGCTCTCCCTTTGGTGAAGGGATTTTACAAAAAGTTCAAGTAGAGGTATTCGTACCCTGGTTGGCATTTGAAATCCATTTTGAGGCTGCCTGCAAGACTGAGATGCAAAAAGGGATTAATCTTGCCATAAACATTTTTTCATACATATTTATGTAGCATGTGAAAAGCTGCTTCAAAACTGCTCTGCTATACGTGGGCAAAAATGAATTTCCCTGCACAAAGATGAGGAAAATAATTTCACATCCATCTTTGACTAAAGTCTACCATTTCCAGCATCATCACACTTATTCATTCACAAACTTGGTTTCTCTCTTTGCTTCTTCTTCCTTGAGTGGCAATGGGCTGCTAGAATCTGAGTGGTGTTTTCTGAACCATGCTTCCAAATTAACTAAATGACCCAACTTCCAGCTTATTTAACAGCTAAACAACTAGAATTAACTGTTACTGAGGAGAGCAAAAAGTCCCGAATGAAGATGATGTCCTCAGAAAGTGAAGAGTTGATTGAGAGAAGGAAGGGTTTTCATCTTTGCTTTCTCTTTTCCTTTCCAACATCCAATCTGAGACATTTGGTAAGCTCTGATGCAACCTGATCTTTCAGCCTTCTATCTCTAACAGTTTGTATTTCTAGTTCAACTTCTCCTTGTTCTCTTCTTTTTGCAGTTCCCTGCCAGCTACCACAGCAAATGCTCTTTTAACTCACAGAAGTCGCTTATATCTCTCCACTGGCAACACAGCCTCACTTTTCCTACTTGTTTTGAAAGCACAATCATGTCTGCACACTTCAGCCTGAACAAGCAACTCTGCAAGCTCAGTCATATTTCTCTCTCATCTCCAAACCCAGAGAAGCAAAAGCCTTTTTTTTTTAATGCAATCTTTACCACCAAAAATGTCCCAGAAGAACCATTTTACTGCTTTTGCCTTATGCTCAAAATCCTTTTTCTTGACAAGTTGAACATGTCATTTGAATTGTGTATGTAGCACATGTGATGTGTTCCCTTACTTCCAGAACTGTGTTAGAGCTGTAGCCAAGCTAACATCTGTGGAGTAACTGTCTAGTTCAACAACTAGCTGGATTTTCTTTTATGAAAGAAAAACTCAGAATTATGACCAATTCTGCTCCAGGGACACTTTTGCAAGTTTTATGCTTCCTAAAGTAGTATGCCATGACTTACACACTAGTCTTTTTTTTTTTTTTAATTTGCTTTTCCCCCTCCTCCTGTGACAGCTGTGGCACAATTACTCGTGTTCCTCTGTGATTTGTCCCCAAGCCTGAAGTCAAAATTAAGTTGTCAAAGAGTAGTGAATTTGACTTACCAGTTCAGCTCTGGGCAGAAAAGCTGCTCTGCCAAGCTTGACTTGCTATTAAACATTTGTGGCCAAGAGCCAAAAAATATGATCCTCTGAAAGTTAATTGTGAGGTTTTGTCTTTCCTCCCAACAAATTGCTCAGCACAAGGTCACTTAACAAGCTCAGTTCACCCAGAGAGGTGAAGTTGCATTTCCCTGTGCAGGAACTGAGACTTTGGAAGGTGAGCATCACCCATTCCTGCCTAAGAGAAGCACTAAAGCTTTGTACAACCATCAGCCCAGGGATTACAAAAACCTGTGGTGGATTGCTAATCCTACAGAGCAGATGACAGGCTAGAGAACAGTTTTATTCTCTTTTTTTTTTTTTTTTTCTTTCCACAGGCAATCTTTGTAAGTTTTCCCTTAGATTTTCAGGAAAATACAAGTTAAAATCAGAACCAGAGGACAGCTGACAAATATGTGGTTTCATCAAATAACTTTATATCACTGTGAGAAATATGGCTCACCTCCCTTCCTCCCAGCCCTTGTCACACTGTCCTTACCCTGGCAATCACAGACACCTTGCAGCTCATTCAAACTCCCTGCACTACTGCAAAGCCTGGGACAGGGAAGGTGTGTGCAAGTAAAAAGCCAGAAGGAAAGGAAAGAAACAGAGGGAGACCAATCTTAGGCATAAAAGACATTAATTCAGCTTCAAAACATCTGATATATATTTCTAGGCACTCTGAAGTTTTCCCAAAAATCCATTGGAAGATTGGCTCAGAGAACCTCCAACAAAGAACCAGTGAAACTGGTATTTGTCTCATGACAAGAAAAATAATTTCTAACTCAGTTTAATATTTCCTTTAAAAGCTCCAAAGTGAAGGAAACACTTCCTCTTAATCAGTGCAAAATGGCTTACTACTGTTTCCTCCACAAGTTTTGATAAAATAAAACAGACCCAGGCAGCAGCACAAACTGCAGCAAGCTGTTTCAGTGTGTGCACAACAGTCCCAAACAGAGAACTGAAGAGTCACAGAAAGCAGATGACTGAATTATCCTGAGCTTGCTGAAACTCCAAGTAAAATAGAAGAATAAAAATTCCATCCCTCTACCAGTCCCCAAGTCACTCAAGCCTTTTGGATCCCCATCTTGCTTTGCAAGTTCCACTAACCTGTGGCAGCACATTATCTTTGAGAATAGATCTGCTCAGCAGGTCGTTCAGGTCTGCTTTTTTTTTCCCTGAGATGGTGAAAAGTAGATTGATTTGCACTGGTGCTTTGGCCAGTCCCTGTCTTCCCATTTGCTTCTTCACAGATTTTTATGAAAGACACGAGCTGTATTGGCTGCCAGACTTTTATGACTTCATCTGCAACATTTACCATGTGCCTTTCCCAGTTTGAGCTTGTTTACTGCAGTGGCAGCCTCCGCCAGGAAAGGTGAGGGTTATTTTATGGCTACACAGACGATTGCCTTGTGCTCTGTACTGTCAGTAATGTCCCCTCGTTTGCCATGCAGCTCCCTGAAACCTTCCCAGGGCCTCCTGGCCACTGCCCGTGCTGTTCGCACTTTGCCATCTGCTGCCCCAACACCACTGTCACCAGGCTTGGGTCTTGGGGGGAGACGGAGCAACAAAGTCCTATTTTGGCATTTAATGACCCCTTTGTTTCTGTCTGCCTCCAAAGCCACATTTTTTTTCCACTTTCTGTAGGCTTTCAGAGGCTGGGACACAGAAAACAGCTTCTGCATTTACAACGAACGCTGCCCAAGTTAGAAATCTTTTGCCCAGCAAACAAAAAAAAGAGAACAAGAATCCAGGAAAGAAGAGGATATAAATGATGAAGGAAAACATTACCCAAAAGGGTCTAAAATCACAAAAATGACATCTTAGTAAAGACTGCTGTAGAGAGAGGAAGGTAGCTGTACTTGCAGCAGAAGAGATGCTCCTGCTGAGGAGCCACGAGGAAAATGCAGAGTCCAATAGAAGAATTTGGAAGGTTTCCACAGCTGCAAAGAAGAATTTGCAAACATTAAAGACATAACCCAAAAGCTGCCTACAGAGTCACTGCAAGCATCCCCAGGGGCTGTGCTTGCTCTTACTGCCCAAGAGCAAAAGAAGAGGTGACTTTGGCACCCTCCACTCCTTTCCTACAGCTTAATGTCTTATATTCAGCTGTGCTTCACAGCTGCAGCATTGCATGGTGGCCACAGCTCCTCCAAATTTCTTTGGTATAATAATTACACTGATTGTGATAGATTCCTCTTTACATCTTGACTGCTTTTTCAGAGAAAGTGATTTTTTCAGAGAAATGAGATGCAGGTCCCAAAGACACTCCCTAAAGGGCTCAAAATTCTTTTGAAAATAAATATGGCCTCCAGATTCTAAGTAGCACATTAAGCAAAAGTGTGCTCCAATTTGTTAATTGTGCCCCACAGTCTGTAAGCACTTGGGAAAATACTGGAGTTTTCCAGTACTTACTGAAGTCTGCATTGCTTCTTTTCTCTGAGAGTTTCTACCAACTGATTTCCCCCAAACTCTTCTCCACAATCACAACTTCCTTGTCACACACTGCTCAGACAAATCTGGCACATGAATGGAAACACATTAATCATTTGCAGAGTAGAATATTTTAATGTCAGAAGAGCATTTAGGCCAGTTTGTGCATGAACATATGTGGTTTAGAGGTACACCAAAGAACACAGTGTCATATGCTACATTATTTCCTATATCCATTATTTTAATTTGGAAGAAAAAGTTGGTTTGAGCCTCATATTGCAGGTGCTATTAAAGTGAAAGGTGAAAAAACACTGAGCACTTACAGCCACTCTCAGAAAAAGTTCAAATAAAATAATCATGAAAGTGTATGAACAAAGTATTTTCTGATGTACCGTCTTTCCTCCTTTCAAGTATATTCTGCTGCTTCCCTCACCTGCTGAGTGGGTTGCCCTTTATCATACCACATTTTCATCTCAACTTTTATTTTATGATTGCTGTAAAAATATACAGCAACTTACAGGAGGTGAGTAGTGACTGCCTGACCAAATACTGCCTTTATGATTAAGATTTGTACAACTGCTGTGTAAAAATACAAACTAACAAAAGATCACCTTTGCTCACGACCATATTGATGAACAGCTTTTGGGTGAGGGTGATCTCTAGAAGACACTTGCATGAAAAATATTATAATTAGCTTGCCTTTTGCAGCTGTACTTCAGTATCCTTTCAACTGCAGCCACCTCCAGAGCTTTTCTGTCGCCCTGCAACAGATTCCAGCACAAGGACGTGGTGAGCCTGTGAGAGGAGCCTCAGTGTGTCCTGTGCACGTCAATCCCCTGCTCAGAGCTCAGGAAACCTCTCTCCTGTTCTGACCTAGCAGCTCCTGAGGCACCAGCTCCTTCTGTGCACGTGGCAGAGGGAATGATGAGCCTCTGCCACTTCTTTGTGACAACATCAAGCTACACCTCTCACTCCCACTTCAAACAAACTACAAACATGGGATTTTTAAAGCATTGGCTTTTTTTTTTTAAATTGTCGTAAAAAAATTAACAAATCCATAGATTAACCAAGTGAACATGAGATTTCTCATGTAGAAATTTCATTTTGTTCCTAGCAAGATGCTCCTTGCCTCCCTTCCAGGTTTTCCGTCATTTCCATAAGAAAAATGTTACTGTGTAACCTATATATTTAATTTTTTTATTAATTGAGAAATGCAAAGTGCAGGCAGTACCAGAGCATCTTTTTGCACATTTGGAAGATACATGGAAATTAACTTTTAACACTTAAAAAAATAACTTCAACTCCACCACAAATTCAGTACTTCTGTACAAATATCAATGAATAAATTCTTATATCTTTCTCCTGCCTTCTGCAAACAAATATCTCAGGATTGAGTGAGGAAGATCCATGAGCTATCAAGAAATAACAAACAACCATTTCCCTGTCATGACTGAACATGAAAAGCACATTAATCTTGTCCTTGGCAAACATTCAGAGTAAAGGACAGACAGGAATTGTTTTTCTCTTCTCTGAAAAGCAGCGTGCTAAGTGACACCTTGATGGGAAACTCTTTAAAGTTTTAACTAAGATGGCTTCATCCACCGAGCTAAGATAAGGAAGAAATCAATTTAAGACCAAATATAGAGCTTAACATCTGTGAAGAAGCATCTTTCAAATTAACTCACATTCTCTCACTGACCATCCACCTCCTGTTCTCATTTTAAGAGGAAAGCTGAAGAGAAGAGACTGCTCTTGAACATTCCTGACAATGCTGCAAAAGCTCACAGGCAGCCCCAGGACCTGCCCAAGGTGACCACTGACATGGAAAACAGAAAGAAAACATGAAAACCTGTATGAATTCTCAGCCTTTTCTCCCTGGTGAGCTTCTGGGGGCTTCAGTCTCCCTAAGGAACTTGGCTTAGCTTAAAGAGTGCCTCAGGCAAAAAGAGAGCTACCCTAATCTTTGATAAATTTTACTCAGACCTTGTTGCATTCCACTGCTGCTCTAAGCTCTTGCAGAGCCTTTACCAGGATAAACCAGAGGAGTTAACCAATCTAATAGCTCAGAAGGAAATCTAGACCTTACCCTTATTGGTTTTATAGAACACATTTTTCACTAAAACCTGCATGAGTTTTGCAGCCAAAATGTTGATTAGGTGTCTAACATCAGAATATCTTACAATTATTATTTTGATGGTATGCAGGTAACCTCCATGTGTTTGGCTAAAGGGGCCTGACATTGTCAGCAAGAAACACTTTGCATTAGCTGTCCCTACAAGAACAGGATAATTTGGGAAATACATAAAAACCTTTTTGGTCAGTTCCCTTACTCTATAGAATGAGATTTTCATACTGTTTATGAAGTCACTACCAGAAAAGAAGAATATAAGACACCTTCTCTTCTTAAAAGAATTGATAACATAGTAACTGTGATTATTGTGAATGGTAGGAACAGGAGCGACAGACAAATGGGGTTTGCACCTTGAAATTCTTTCCTGAGCACATCAGAGCTACTCCTTGCTGCACAAGGGCAAAAAGAATAGTGCAAAAAGCAAAGTTGTGCATGCATGGCATGAAGAGTAATGCCAAGCATACTCTGAGTCCCAAGGATTCCTTTGTAAAAATTCTCATACTGGTCCCTTACCTTTTGTTGAGTTTACCGGAGAGCTGAAAATTTAAGGCTTGGTTTGTACTGGAATACACAAATTTTGATATTTATTCCCAAATTATAAATACCCTGTGTCATTCTGGAAACATACTATTTAAAGCATATCTCCTTTCTTACCCTGTGAAATACTGATTTTTTGACTAAGGTTATGGGTTTGGATGTACCTACAAGTTTACTTCAGTTCATTTATGAAATAATCACTATGTGATCACTGAAAAAGAGCTCAGGTATATAAGAATAACAAGATAGTCTAACACGGGAATTGTCAATACAAAAATTGACTTAAAAAAACCCCAAACCTCATCTGGAAGTCTAAAATATTGCTTCTGCTTAGGCATTTACCACAGCTCACAATTCATGATGGACTTCTTTTTGAGATCACAGACACCCTTTCAATTTCAATTCATACATATTTCTCCTTTCAGTTTAGTGATTTTCAAAGAAGCTATGAACAAATGAGTTACATACTTGTATATTTTAACTTTTGTTCAAAGCCTGAGAGAACCAGAAAATAATTTAAAACTAAATAAATGAAAGGCCCATTGACAAATGCACATGGTGACCATTCCAGTATGCATTGCCTGAGAAAACACCTGAGACAGGGACCTTTTGAAGTCATGCTGCTACCACAGTTGGAAAATATTTCAGAGCAAAAAAGCTTACTTATACTACTTTGCTCTGACATTCTACTGTGGAAATAAAAAAATAAGTTCATGCAGTTGCCAATAAGTCCTTAAACTCATGCATAAATGCTTAGCTAATTCTTGGATTCATACACAAAGACAGGATAGTTTGCAGCTGTGAATTGTGAATGCTTTTTAATAAAACCACTCAGTGTTTCCTGAGACAAAATCCTAAATTGACTTGTTATGGTTTACTATAGTGCATATATGGCTGTTAAATTCATTACTACATTTGGTGCAGCTCCACTTACAGCAGCAGCAATTTAACACCCTGTAGTGGCAATCCTAAATAGAAAATTAAATTATACATTTGCTTCAGTTCAAGCTCTGGAAATTCTGTGTACAACAACATAACATCTCTTTGAACAATAGGATCTAATTATTTCACAGGTATTAAAAACAGGTCAACTCCAGCAAGGTAAGAGAGGGGTTGAGATAAATGTCTATATCTGGTAGGTATTGAGCATGATAGACAAAATATAAGGGCAAAATTGTATGAAAAAGAGTGACCAAGGAGAAGGAGAGCCACAGCAGACACAAAGCCAGGAAAGGATAATATTTTAGGGAGGAAAAAGAAAATACTTCAGTATTTTCAATCCACAGAACGAGATAAAGCTCAAGGTCTGCAGCTGACGCTTTTATCCAGCTTTACAGAAATTACTAACTGGGAGGCAAATAGTTTTTTTTTAGCTTGGTATGATTTCTAATGCAAAAACATAAATGACCTTTTTAACAATTGATCATGAAATAAAAACAGCAAGTATGCTCCTGGTAATACTTCCCTGGCATCCTGCTATGATGTTTACAATGATCTCCTTCAAGCTCTTCCAAATTGCTCTCCAAATGAGTCTAACAGATATCCTGGCAGGTTAATAGGACAGCTCTGCTCTCAGAAGCTCATGCCAAACAGGTCATCCATGGATATTAAGAGCTAGGAGTAGTGCTATTAGATTAAATTGCATATTTACCAGAAACGCATTAAACATCTTGCCCTTAGTAACAGGGTTTTCTCTTTTAAAGACAATTAGTTTGCAAACTATTTATGGGAACTCAGAGACTAAAGTCAAAGGGGTTGTTAGGCTGCCTGTGAGCTTGGCTTTTCCTGTGTTTTGTTCTGAGAATTTGATTAAGGACAATGACTAAAACTACAGGAACAAGAGACATTTCCCTTCACTGGCTACATCTATACAGTCTCAAGGAGAAAAGGCAGCCTTATATTATCTCATTTGACAGCCTCTTAGGCACAACCTAAATAACACTGGTCTGAACCTGAACCTTGCATTCAAACAAAACAGATAATCTCCTGTTGCTCAGGGTAGAAATCATGGGAGAAATGGCTCTGTTGTGCAAAAGCAGAGGGGACTTCCCAGGAGAGCAAGAGCTGCAGAGGCTGCAGGGGTGCTCAGCCCAGCATGTCTGTCAGAGCTCATCCTGAGTCTTGACTGAATCAAGTGCCTTTCACACCATTTTAGTTATATGACTGTTTCAGTTGAAACAAGTTCATTAAAAAAAAGACAGCAAATCCAAAAATGAATTCAATATTGACTGGTCTTAAGACTTGCTGACTAATCTATATCAAACCAGCTTGTATCTTGAAATTATGAAGCAAGTTCATTATGTAAAAAAATATACCACCTGTTGAATACTGAGATTGATATGCTCTTCCCAAATACCTTTTCCACTCAATACTGTTACTGTGGAAAAGCCACTGAGGTGAAGGCGTGTGGGCAATTTTACAGAGCCTCACCCTGCCCTGAGCTCAGTGTAACCCGTGCCTGCAGACCTCCCCTGGTTTCTGCAGACAAGCAGCTTGCACAGGGGTTCAGGACAGTGACAGTCAGAATGCACTTTGAAGACAGAACTAAAGAGCAAATACTATTTGGAGACCTGAAACTGCGGTGTTTTGAATCACAGGACATCTCCCCTTTTCTCAATACATGACTGTATACAAGCAATGCATTTTATTTTTGTTTTTTCTTCAATGGCACACATCCCTCCTCTGCAGGTGTGCTGCCAGGCAGAGGGGATGATTACAGGAAGGCTGAGATGAGGGAAAACCTCCCCAGTATTGCCAAGAATTAGTGAGACTCAAAGTCTTAACGAGGAAAAGTCTATACACTGTTTCCAGAAATAACCTGCCTATTTCCACACCTTAGATCCCACCAAGATAACATTGAAGAAGAAACTGCCTCAACCACCCGCCTACTTGCAGTTCAAAAAAATAATAGACTAATGGTGTGGTGCCCACAAAAACAAAGGGTTGATGCTTTGATTTCAGAAGGGCTCTCCTCCTCTTGCCCATCACAATGCAAAACATCAAAAAGCAGAAGCCATCTTGCCCCCAAGAAAGAAACTTTAGGGAAAAAACAAACCCTGCAAAATTGTCACAGCAATTTATTTAGAACAGCTAAAGAAAACCTATGCGGGAAAGACAGTGAATGATCTTGTTAAGAGCCTCTGGAAAAGTACTGGAAGATGCTCTTGTCTGCTTGAAAGAAAATTCTCATCAGGTGCAAGTTTACTTCCCAAAAAGTCAAGCTGAAAGCTTATCGGATTGGCAACGGATTACCTTACTTACAGCCATGTAAGTAATTTAGTGACACTGTGTTGAAATAAGATAAGACTGGGAGTAATTAGATACTTATTTAACAGACAAAACAGCAGAATACTGCACGGAATACAGACTCTGCACCATCTGCTGCAGGCCCTTTAAAGGTCGTCTGGATCACCTGAAGTGCACTTGTGCCTGGTAAGCTTAATTAAGAGCTCAGTGTAGAGTTTCACAAAGAAACAAATCACTAATCCCCCAGTCAAAAACAGGCAAATACATATGTGTTTAGCTTAATGCTTTGCAAAGCTATTCTTGACCTGAGGATTTTGCCTTATTATAATTGTGCAAAAGCTTGTAGGGGTGCTCTAGGAAATGCTGGTGTATTTTCTCAGTGTTCAGATAATTTCTTTTTTCAATCATGTCAGGACTACAAGGTCTCTCTTAATATTCCTGGAAATAATTGCTTTAAGAAAAAAAAGTCACTGATCCCTAATAACATTTCTTTGAACCCTGTAAAATCTGGACTCACTGACATTATGCCATAAGACAGCATGTTTTTATTCTGTTTTCAATGCCATTTTAGCATCTCTTGCTAATTCAGTTGCCTCTGACCTCCAGCAACCCTTCTTTTCCTACACCAGGGACAGAATGCAGACTATCAAACCATAACAACAAAATGCCTTTCTTCCATCTTGACAGCTTTGTGGTAAAGTACAGAAATATTTGCCAGCTTTGGGAAGCAGAGTCAAATTCTTGCATTCAGATTGAAGTGAACTGTTTTGATCTGGCCAAGCCTGAAGAAAAAATAGCATCTATTGACCCAGCTGTAGAGCAATGATTCTTGGGCAAGAGAGGACAGAGCCAGACTCAGTGTGGCTGCAGAACAGCTTGTGAGGTGCTTTGGCTCTGGACTGTGTGTTCTGCACCTGTGAAACCCCAGTGCAGCACTCCTGCTGGGCCCCAGCTCCTCTCAGTCATAAATTTGTGTCTTTTTGCAGCGACATCTCTGTCTCAAAGTACAACTGAGAAAATCCCACCGAAACAAAATCCAAATCCGACACAAATCTCAACTTTGTGGGCCCAGCAGCACACCTCCCACTGGTGGCTATGGTAAAAAGACATTGGAAAATATTGATGTTCTAGTGAATGTGTTTTAATTCTACAGCAAAAAATGGCATCATATTCTTTCCTTATCATACTTCTTTTTAAATTTATCTTTTCACTGGCATTGCCAATAGATGTAACTGTGGCTTCTACCAGTACCAGGGACAGCTCATCTGAAGTACCTCCCTGAAGTGCACCCAGCTGATGAAAGAATTATTTATCAATTTTTCTAATGAATATGGAGCTCAGGTCTTCATATAATCTGTAAAATACCAGTCAATCACTAACAGAAGGAAAAAAGAAAAAATGTCCAGCTAAAACAAAGTGATTTCTTTTGAAAAAGAGTCCTATTTCTGTAAATTACTCAGTAATAGTTCAGGAGTCACTTGGCAAAAAACTACAACCCCACTAAAACACCCCATGTGAATGAACAACACCTCTTGCATGCAGCCAGACAGAATAACAGGGTGACATATCTACACACAAAAAAAATGTACAGTCTTCTTCAGTCATAGAATAGTCTTTCCAACATCTCTCCTTAGAATGACAGAAGTGGTCAAGTAGCCTTCTAAAAATTATTTTAAAGAATATTACCATAATTTCTTGACATTTTAAGTCCTCTATCTTTTCAAAGTTACAGCACAGCAATATTAAAACATAAGCCATTAAAAACGTAAAAGGAAGCAAAAGGGATCAGTGCAATGTTTTCAGTAGAGATGAAGGTCCTTAATCCATTTAAATACAACATCCAACATTATTCCTTTAGATCTTTCTTGACTTTAAAGCAAACATGAAGTTATATTTGGGATTGAGCCTGATACAACTCAAGACCTGTCGTAATGACAGGAAGAGCTGCTGGCAATTTAAGAAAAGCAGTTTTCCTGTTGAAGTAGGTAAGTTTTGCATGCAAAAGCAGCAGCCAACTCTGTGTGAAAGGGCAAAAAACTTTTCTTAACAATGCAAAGTAGACAACTGCAAAACCTGACTGCAACAGCTGTAACATGTCACAGTATCTATAATTAACAAATTTAAACTACGTGGTACAGATCTGAGTACAACGTGCCACTCCAGAAAATACTGCTGCTCTTGTAAGCACCTAACAAGAGAATACTGATCATGGCAACGTTGCCAATTACCTTTTTTTGTTCAGGACACTAATTCCTCTTTGCTCCCATGGGAAATACATCAGGCTGAGCAGCCACAGGCATCAACCTGAGCACAGCAACATGGTCCCTTATTCCTCCTGAAATGGTATTTCATGGCCCCAGTTCTACAGAGTTATGTGCAACAGGCTGGACTCCCAGGTGTAGCAGTTCTACTACTCCCCTGATAAGGGAGGTTTGTTCTTTAAGTTCTTGTTAAGTAAAAAATGAACTGGGCTTGTGGTTGTTCTCATTCTCCAGGTTGTTTATTCTTTCCTTATCAGCAACATCTGCACACCAGGCTTTACACCAGCCTAGCATGAAGGAGAAAGGACACCAAAAAGCCTCTAACACACAGATTGAAGGTTCTCTTAAAGATAATTTACCCAGTTATCATCCAAAACATACATTATTTCTACTTTTCTACCAATTACAAACTGAACTTCTATTCACGTAACAATGTACTGCAACAAATTCTAACCAATCACCCCGTGTCCCAAATACTGCAAAATATGGAGTAGATGAAGGAGGAAGAAACCTAAAAGCAACAAGGATCCTCCATCTTGTCTTCATCTACTTATCATTCAAACAATTCCAAAAATCTACATTTCTCACCTTGTGATAAATTACATATTATGCTATTATCTAATTTACATTCCTGAAAATTCTGTCTCATCCCAAAGCCTAGGAAGCCCTTTCCATGGACAAAGGTTAAAAGCAGGATTTGTCAGAGGGTTAGGATCCTTTAAAACATGCAGAGAAATATTCTCTGCATTCCAGGTTCCAACACTCAGGCATCCATCCAAGAGGCCCTGAGGAATACATGGCAGAGCTGGGGCTTTGTTCTGTCCCCTGCTTTCATCTCCTACCTTCAAATCTGTAACTTCATGTTACCTCCTCAAACAGCAACCACCACTCCAGTAAAATGGAGAGAAGGAATCTGAACCATTTCCTTCATTACATTTAGCAAGATATATCTCTAAAAATACTGTCATAGCTATAATATTGTATATGGTTTTAGATCCTTATTTTATTAACAAATATTCAGGGTAATAAATTTTAAAAAAGGTTTCTGTTTTCGACAATTCAGGACAGGCTAAGTATCGTAGAAATAAACAACGTCAGATTTTAAAGTCTGCTTTCACTAGTAAATTTTTCTTTACACCATGTCTTTATGTTGTTCCAAAAAATGCAGAAAATCATTGACTCATTTTGTAATACAAAGGATGCGAGCTGTAAATGGAGAGCAAATGATGAACAAATCTTTTTATCACAGTAAAACCCAAACTGAGGCATCTTAAAAGTAAAATTTGTCTCTTGCACTAAATGTTGAGCATATACACCTTTGACTTGAGTCANCTTTAAAACATGCAGAGAAATATTCTCTGCATTCCAGGTTCCAACACTCAGGCATCCATCCAAGAGGCCCTGAGGAATACATGGCAGAGCTGGGGCTTTGTTCTGTCCCCTGCTTTCATCTCCTACCTTCAAATCTGTAACTTCATGTTACCTCCTCAAACAGCAACCACCACTCCAGTAAAATGGAGAGAAGGAATCTGAACCATTTCCTTCATTACATTTAGCAAGATATATCTCTAAAAATACTGTCATAGCTATAATATTGTATATGGTTTTAGATCCTTATTTTATTAACAAATATTCAGGGTAATAAATATTAAAAAAGGTTTCTGTTTTTGACGATTCAGGACAGGCTAAGTATCCTAGAAATAAACAACTTTAGAGATTTTAAAGTCTGCTTTCACTAATGAATTTTTCTTTACACCACGTCTTTACGTTGTTCCAAAAGATGCAGAAAAGCATTGACTCAATTTGCAATANTCAAGGTGCAGGGACATGGCAGAGTCTGTACTTGTAGTGAGTTCTGGCAGAAAGGAACCATCACAGAGCTCAGGGAATAACCATCACCTGTGACGAGGACCTGAGCGAGCTGATATCTGAGCAGCTCTGGCAGCAAAACTCCAGAAGCAATTTTTATGAAGCAATTTTGCTTTGTGGTAAAGGGAATGGAACATAACAGGTGGATTTTAGCAACAGCTTGTGGACCTTAATGGGTTCCCTTCCCCTTTTCAAAAGGGATCCAAACATTCAAGTTCTTGTCCTCAAACTGAAAATTTTGACAGCTATGAAAGACTTGGGAAAGAATTTTTTTTTCCTTACTGCACGTTCCTCAAGAATATTTTGGAATGTGCCCCATCTTATTCAGAGACACTGAAATGTCAAGTGCATTAAAATCCCTCCTGGTGTAACTATGAAAAAAGGTGTTCAAATGTTTCATACATCAATACAAATAAGTTTATTTTACTGTTTTAATGCAAAACTGAGAAATCCTTATAAAAAATCCAGAAAAATCTTCAGCTTTCCAAGCTACATCGTTGCAACATTTAGATAGTTATGAGTCAGGTCATCTCAAAGCATAAAGTTTTCTCATATGCATCAAGAAGAAGCTGTAAAGATATTTTTGCAAAAATTCCTTGTTTCATAAAAGAAAATAAAATTTACAAAAACCAAACACACATCCCCCTCCAACTTTAATTTCTTAAGCAAATTACAGTTGACATTAAACGAGTTTTACTAAAAAAACCAAGAATAACAACAAAAAATTATTAATTGGAGATAACATGGAGACTTTGCTCTCAGCTGCCAAGGTCAGAGCAATAGATCTGTAAAGGTGAGATGAAATGATGTCCCTCTGCACACGGGAGCAGCCTGGCTGCTCAGGAGCCAGCAGCAGTACCATGAAGGTGTGCAGACAAGGAAAGGAAGCCAGCAGCTAATTCTAAGCCTAGCCAAGCTTGAAAGAGCTGCTTTTCCCTCCCTCCCAGAAATTATGGAAAGGGGGGGTTAAAAAAGCACTTTAAATTTTTCAGGCATCTCTCTCTGCTGCCTTCAGTTTTATGGCACTCATCACAGCCCGTCCTTCCCACCCTTGCACGCACAAGTTGCCACAGACAGCTCTGAAGGGATGGATCAGCGCTTCTGCAAAACACAAAATGCCACTAAAATGTTGCAGGTCAAAGGAATTAAAGCATCTCCTTCCTTGGGCTATTTTAAGGGTACTGAAATTCTACTGTAGTGTCAGGTAACAGCTTCAGCTATTAAGTGCCAGACTGTTTAACAAATGTAATCTTGCAGAAGGTCATGTAAGTTTAAGCAGAGAAACAAAGCACTTAAATTTTTATTTGAGACAAATTAAAGAATTAGTTACCACTTGAAAACATCTAGGAAAAAATCCTTGGTATTCAAGGTACCAAGGTACTTTTCCAAAGACAGGCTCATTCAGGTTTGTACTGCTACTGAAAGTTGCAAATAAATACCAGAAGGATCAGAGTTGAAGGAAAGCAATGTCTGTTCTGTTTCCTCTCCTAGTGACTCTCAGAAGAAAGGAGACAACACATGAAAGGAAGGTCTTGACGTGCTTCCTCCATTTAGGAAGCAGCCAGTGCAGCTCTATGGTGGTAGTGGCTGAAGTGACACCAAGGAGGTTGGAGAAAAGGAAATCCCAACATGGTTAAGAGACCCCCAGTAACTGCTCAGTAAAGGGTGACCAGAGAGTCCATACATCATCTCATCTGCCAAAGCACTGAGAAGCCCTCAAACTGTACCAAACATTGTGTCTTTCCTATACCTAGTTAGTAAGAGAGTAAATTGAGCTAAGTTCATCCCAGGACTTAGAGCTTGCAGCCTTCTAAAACAATCATCCTCTGAAAGAAGGATGGACCTCTAATATAGCTGTATCTAAAAATAAATCATACAATTGCTGTCCTGCAAAATTACAAAGTTCTTTTTCCACATATATAGCCTTCATGGTTGGTATCAATGCAATTTTTGCTTACAAAGGACGTCTGCAACAAATTATAACCCTCTTCCCCACTCCCCTTATTAATTACAATTAAAACATTCCTACAAAAGAGTTTCTTGAACAAATAAAGCAATTTATCATTTTTTCATGTTTAGAAATTCAGATTCACCAATGTTTTTTCCAGCAGGCAACATTTAGCCAAGGAAAATAAACAAAGAAACAAAAGAAATTAAAATGGGTAAATTGTGAGCAGGTCAGTCTCCACAGAGACTCAGCTGGAATGATAAATGGAGCCCACAGATTTCACACTTGGACTATTTGGGAAACAAAATTACCTGCTGGCACTTGTCTCTTTTTCAGCCCTGCCATCCATAAAACACAAAAAGAGCAGCCCCAGTCCCACAAAACTCTCACAGCATTATGTGCATTATGCACAGATTTATTTGCTCCACAAAGCCATTTTGGGCTCTTTCAGCTGCCTTCGTGGACTGGAGCAGAAGCAAAACTGAGATGCAAAGTAGGAGAGGGGCACAGGCACCAGGCAGCCATTCCAGCTTTGCCAGGTATTTTCATCTGCACTGACAGTGATTCATTCCCCCTGTTGTCCCTCCTATCAGCTAAAATGCCACTTATTAGCAAATCCCTAAGCAAGGAAATTTTCTCCTTAGAATTTCTCTCCCTCCCAAGAGATGCAGCTCCA
The DNA here is from genome assembly GCA_013397245.1 of Thryothorus ludovicianus. Lineage (NCBI taxonomy): Eukaryota > Metazoa > Chordata > Aves > Passeriformes > Certhiidae > Thryothorus > Thryothorus ludovicianus. The sequence continues at coordinate 174,523 of VZTB01009766.1, read as the reverse complement.
GAGGGAGAGGAGGACTTCAGCAGGAAAAAGGGAGACCAAGCAAGGGCAGCAGGTAGGAAAAATGCTCAGGAGGAAAGTCAACAAGTAGAAAAACAGATGAGCAGCTGAAGGTGATTGCTAACAGCTATGATTGAAATTTGAATAGTGGGGGATTCCTTAGTTTAGACACTAATATTTCTCCACACTTCCCCACATGTCTTTGAAGAAAACCACAAGCTCCTCACTGAAGGAGTTGTTTCTTAGTAGAAACTTAATAACTTTGTCCAAGGAAGGTGAAGAAATGTAGGGCAAGATAAAATGAAAACAAATTCTGATGAAACAGGTTTTATTTGATATGAAATATAAAATGGTACTATTTTAATGTATTTAACCCTACACATCACATTTCTTGACAGAAACATGTATAAATCAGTTCTTCTGAGTTGTTAAAGACACTAAAAAGGGAGAAAAAGCCAGGAAATGTCTTTCCTCAGCATTTATTGCTCCTAGATTTATAAAATGATACATCAGATAAGTATTTTGGGTAACAGTTTAGCCCTTACAGCTTTGGGACCAACATAATGGCACAGCTGCAAGCACTTTCTGCTCAAGCAGCCTGGTGACAACAGCACATCACCAGGTGACCATGACCAGGGTGGTTCAGAACCCTCCTGGCTCCTCCCTGGCACCTGAGGGAACTCTGGGAACAATTTTGCCCACTCATTTCTGGAGCCTGTCTAGAGCATTCAGCATCACAAAATAACATTTAAGTGGCTCCTGCTGCCTCCATAAACTCCTTTTCCACAGTTTTTTGTGGAAGACATCAGCCCCAGTAAACACCAGTTCTGTTTTACGAGCAAAGAAAAAGGTTGTAATGATCTGTCTAATGATACCACCTCATCAGAAATTTTATATTACAAAAATAAAGTGCCTGTTTGTTTTAACTGTCTATTACTGCCCAGAGACTAATTCACATTGTACTGAAGAGAATTCACATGCACCCCCAATGGTTTCATATCTGTTTTCCCCATATTATTTAATGGATTTTCCTTTTTCAGTACTTTTTTTCCACCCCTTATGACACAGTGCACCAGTGCTGACAAATGTTGGCAAAAGGAGACAGACATCTTTTACACTAAAATATCATGGGAATGAAGTTCCAAGCAGCAGCATCCATTATCTGCAGATAAGATGCTTTTCCTTCTTTGCTAGCACAGGTAGTGGAAGTGGTTACTTGTACCTCAGTCTGAAATGATCAAAGTCAGGAAAAAAGATTGGATGTCAAAATACTTGAAGTGTGTCCCTTTGATCAGGATCAAAATCAAGACTGAACTTTGAATATAATGTGCTGGTACATTTTAGTGGTCCTTTGAAGGGGAAAAACTTAAATTCACGAGCAGGTAATACTGTTGCTATGAATGGGATAGGAAAGCTGACATCTTATTCTCATCTCCTGATTTGGTAAACCCATCATGCTTACAAATTTCAGTTCTTTCTTAAGCATCTGAATTCCTGCTTTCCAATAGGGCTGCATGACACATCTTCATGCACCATGGTGCTGGCTTTGACATTTCACTCACATTTTCTGCACAGCCTCACAAACAGATTCATTTACTCATAACCAGGTAGAAAATCATGTCTGTCTTTCTTTTTTATCCATTATCTAGAGTCAGTTCTGTAACATGCTCAGTAGTGTTACATGTTATTTAACATACTAAGGAAATGTCCTTTCCCCTAGGGGTGTATACAGGACATTGGCAAAAAATGTAAATAAAAACAATGAGCAAACCCAAAAAACCCAAACCCATCTAACAAAAAGCCAGAGCAATTGTAGAAGGCCATGACCATGGATGGGATCATATAGTAACAAGTTTGTCACAGAAAAATAGACTGCAACAGAAAACATGCTCAAAACAGTTACAAAAACAAATTAGTAATTCCTGCTACATCTCAGTTATCAGGTCACAAATATTTTGAAAAACGCAGAGAAAGATTCAAAAGGAACAACTAAAAAGGAAAAATTCTCCTTAAGGTGACTCTTCATGCAAAAAGGTTGGCACAGAAAACCTTACCAGATTAATTGCTACCCCATGGCAGAGGGTTGGAACTAGATGATCCTTAAAGTCCCTTCCAAGCCATTCTATGGTTCTGTGATTAAAATTGCTACTCAGGCCTGAAATGCAGAATTATGATGCAAATAACAGAAGAGGTCTGAGGGCATATAAAGGGTTTCCAGCCCTTATGAGTGAAGAAAAAAAGAATTCCATGCAAAATGCACAAAGGTCACATCAGGCTGAGCCAAACTCAAGCATCAAAGTGGCAACATGGGCTCTTAAGGCAGTTGTAAAAATGAATAAACCAGTAGCACAGAAGAACCAGCTGGAAGTCAGCACACAGTAATAAATAGGACTGAGGTGCTTTTAGTCCTGTCTCAGCTCTTTCACTAAACAACTTCTAAAGGAAAACTACAAGTTTGAGCAGTCGATGTTACTTCACAGTAACTTCAGTTCAAAGCCCGGATTGAAGCTTGCTTATTTAGACAAAAGAAAGCTCTTCTTTGTAGTCAATAAAGACTTTTTCAGGGAATTCACTGTGAATATGCACAAATTATCTTTAGACATTGTGAGACAGCATGCAAGCAAAAAAATAAATGACTGAACTATTAACTGAAATCATAGTATTGGCTAGAAGATAAGAGAACAGGGGCAAGGATTACAAAAATTAAACTGTTATAGCTCAAAAACTAAACAATGTGAAAGATCATTACAGCATGTCTGAGTCAAAACTAATGCAGACAGCCAGCAATAGAATGTCAGGGTTTTATTACTCCTCAGTCCTTTCTATGATTAGGAGCTTGTTTGCTTGCTTCAGAGTTGAGAGATGAGTGTGTTTGGTAACTTTTTAAAATGATGTCTATTACTCACATTCTAGGTTCATGCACACCACCATTGAGATACCAAGTTGGTTTTTGACCAGGAAGAAAAAAGGAGCTAATCAGTTTACAAAAATCACTTGCACTGGAAGTACTCCACCCCTTAATAAGACAAAGCAAGGCTGGATGCAGAAACTGCCTTGAGTCCACCTTCCAGAATAATCTAGTTTTATTTTCTGTTCCTGTGGTATAAAATGGTACAAATTCAAATGCCAGAGAAAATAACTAATGCTAACTGTTGCCAATTTTTTTTTATTTATCTGAAGAAAAAAAAACAAGACTTAAGAGTTCCTAGGTAATACAAATTTTATTAGACTGAAACACAGCAGCTTAGTTCAGAAAAAGTTTGTACCTACATTGATAGGCACTGACCAGAAAAAAAATTCCAACTCTGATTCAATAAAGGTTTTGTTGATTCTGTTGCCCTTTCCATTGTAAATAAAGGAAAGCACAATTTCTCACAACCTAAAAACCTACAAGCCACTGGAGAGCTCCACCTCAAAGTGATGAACTTGAACCACAACTAAAATTTCCATATGAAGTTATCAAATTTTTTCTGGAGTGCTTCTGCTTGTGAATATTTTCAAAGGATTAAAACTTTGTAGCATATTAAACCTTTCTGTCATCCAATAAAAAAGAAAAAAAAAACAAGAAAATTAAATGTAAAATGTTTTTTCCAGGTAGATAACTGTTTTTTCCACTACATACTTAAGATATTGTTAGCTACCCTATTTAAACAATTGATGGTATACTTGGTTATCAAATAACAGTGGCCATTTGTGAAATCCTTATGATGGGCATTCTCTCAGCTTTGAAATAATGACACCCAAAGAGAAACACTCCAGGACTGAAGAGCTGCTTTCAGCAATTTTAATCATTCTGCATCAGTCAAAATTAACATTCAATATAATCCTAATTTATATAATGAAAACTACTATATATCTCACTCATACACATAGCAATTTTACATGTTCTTCTAGTAAGAACTTTCTTCACATAATGACTTCACAAGTTTTAAGCCTGTGAAAGCGACAATTTGTTCCCTGTCTGCCATGAATGGTTCTTTGCTAGGTGCAAAAAAAAGACTTTGGCATGACAAAGGCTCAGACAATACAGTCAGCAGCTAAAGAAATTACTGTGTTCTGCATTGTTACACTTCATAATTATATAAATTTAATCCTCAAAGTTTGCTTTTGTCGTAGCATTTTCCTTTACAATGTTAGAATTGCCTTTTGATGGAGTCAGATTTTCCTCTTTCTGGCCCACAGTGCTATGGATAAAGCCTTTCTCATCAAGTTTTGAATTCCCAGGAGCAATGCTATCATGAGTGAGATTAAGTCATGTTCCCAGACCAAAATTAAGCCTTTCTGAAGAAAAAAATATTAGCTGCAGCTACTTTCAGTCTCTTCCCCTGCTTTCTCTCCCTTATTCCAAATACATCTTAAGCCAGAACCCTCCTTCTGTTTCTCCTGATAAACTTCACCAAAAATCCAGAGAGAAGCACCAGCTGAGTATTTACACACACAGTCAAACAAAAACACCAAGATAAACAGGGGCAAACATTTTACTTAACATCACTTAAATCTGAGGTTTAAATAACTTAAAGTCAACCGAATCCATCAGGAATCAGAGAGAAATAATTAACAGGTAGAAACAGATCTGAACTACTTACACAAGGCTAAAGAAACTCAGAGTAGCTAAAATATATGTAATCAACAACGACCTAATGAAGGAATCCAGAGCATTCTGGTCTAATATCACTTGTGTCTACATTTGAGTCTGTTTGGGCTTTGCATTAGGAAATCACGATTACAGTGAAATTAAAGATGAGATGGGACAAGAAGGAGCTTGAATCAGAGTGGAAATCAGCTTTGAGACATGTTTACCCTCCTTTTAATCAAGTGTTTTAATCCCATTGTAGTAATGTTGCTCCCTCACATTTATCTATTTTTCCTGATCATAGTTGAGCACATATAGATCATGTTGAGAACACTTACATATTAATTTAAAACATGCATACAGCTGGATCTCAGAGGTGAGAATGATACCAACCTTACTGCTTAGCCCATGGGCAAGCTTTCTGGGAAATAATCCATCCCATTTTCCCAAAGGAATCCAAATATATAAATAAAATAATTATTTCTTAACAGTAACTATATAATTTTTTTCTGTTCTTAAAACATTCAGAGTGCATAAATTGTGTTTAATATTGTGTCATACTACCACAAATAGAATATATAAGGTAAAAAAAAATCAAATTAAACACTAAAATTACTAATTAGTAGTTCAGAACAGGGGATTTTTAGTGTGAAAGCTTGTCTGCAACTATTATTTAATATTGGTAAATGTTTTATTGTGAAGAAAAGCTGATGAATGCAGAACTGGGAGAAGGTTATTTTTAGAACATTCCAGCAGCAGATCAGTATTTTTCAGCAAGAGAGAGCTATGTAAACAACAGATATTCATAATTCAGAAAGATAAGTTTTTCTTCCATATTCACAGTTATCTTCTTCAGGAAAAAAAAAAAAGCAGAAAAGAGGAAAGGATATTCCTCATCATATAGGCAATTTCAAAAATTCATATCACAGGCAGAATTACCTTCCATAGATTTAAAAGACAACAATAAAGACAAATAAAAACAAAGACAGCAGTCTTTGTTTGGAGAAACTCACTCTTTGGCTGAACTCTTCCCCTTCACACACTAAGCTGAGAACAAGGCACTGATATCTGATACTTGTACTTGTTTCACCTTGATTTGCAAAGACTTATATAAAGAAATGCATTTTAGTGCCATAGACTTCTGAAGTGTAAAAAGTAAAACTATCATAATTGTTAGTGTTGCTATAACAAATGACCTAAATCAGAATTATTTGACCTTGAATCATCATAATATATTAAAACAGGAATTTTACAGCTTTTTCTCTTCTGTTCAACCCTCCACAAGGTTACATTATCCTAGAGCTGTTACAGAGTTGTTTGTTAGCACCATTTCATTTTAGCAGGGATTCTAGCGAGCCAACTTTATTTTTCCAGTGATGCTTTTTACAGAATATATTCTATTTCTATGCATTTTTTATTAAAGAAACCAAAATAAGAATTTCAGGCTTTTTGAACAGAAAAATGTACTAACTCATTGGGAAACTGAGCAAGTGATACTTCAGCACGAGTTTGGGAATAACCAGATCAGATTTCACTGAAGGCAAATACAAAGTCAACACCTTAGAGTGCCCAACAGGACATACACATGGGGAGCACCTGACAAAAGCAGCAGATTCATTAAATTAAAACACTTTTCTATGAATGCATTCTCCATACCAAAGGACAGGTATGCACTCAACCCTTGTTGACTTTTGGCTCACAGAACAAGCAGGGCCATGCCAAAAGGAAAAACCCTCAAGCTGTTTGTGACAACCTGCCCACCACCTCAAGGGCTCTGTGTGGAACAGTTTCACTGGACACATTCAGCATAGCTGGAATCAAATAAGTTTCTGGTTTAAACATACTTGCACTATGCCCCAAAAACATAGCTTGCCATCTCCATTACAACCTCAGAAGAAGGAAAAGAAGCTCCATAAAAATTTTACTGATTTCTGAAAAACAGGGCTCTCTCTGTAACCTCTGTCTAGGGAAGAGCCACACTAGTGGCATTCAGCCTACAAATGCAGATATGAATTCTTTCCTTACAAAAAAACTACAAGAGAGAAGCAACATTAACACATCCTGCTACAGAAATTCAGATTGCCAAGCAGCAGTGCACAGAAGAAATTCAAGCTGTTAACCTCACCCAGCTACAGAGGACAAGAGTTAATGGTAATGTCTTGCTGCTTTAGGTGCCTAAGTGGTAAACATAGATAACAAAACTTTAAAAAGTTGGCCACATGCAATACTAATCCAACAGCAGCTCCTTATTCAAATGTTAGAATGCTCCAGGGGTTCATTACAGGAGCACCTGGTGGAAAGTCAGCTGTGTCAGCTGCCATTATCACACTCAGCCAACAGGTCCTGCAGAATCCCCTAATCATGGCTTACTAACAGGATTTAGATGATGAAATACATAGTTGAGACAAACCATCAATAAATCTGCTTTGAAATACAGTATCTTAATTAAGGCTGTTCATTGTTTACTTCTTCCCAAGTGAAATTAATTGCCTAGAGATCATTCCTGAAATACCCCAGTGCTAACCTTTCATTGATAGCCACTTCTCAAAAGCAAAGGAGCAAATAAAGCATTAAACAGAAATTCCACAAACATAATCAAAACTTTGGCTTGTTCCAGTTAATTGAATTTTTTTCAATATAATTTTGCTGGGTTTGCCCACATAAACTCACAAAGAGCTCAAGCCATCAAGTATTCACAAGCTACTTTTGTTACAAAAGTTCATGGAGCAATCAACCAAAAAAAACATTTAAGTAATAACAGAAAAATAATATTTTTTTTAAACAGACAAGGAAAACCCAAAATTGCACTCTTCATAGCTTGTTCAAGTGCAGCTTACTCAGGTGGGACGACAAACAACCCAAGCCCAAGCTCATCCCTGTGGCTGCAAAAGGACAGACCACAGATCCTACAGGGGCACCTTCCTCCTCACCTTTCCAGACCTTCTCCCACAACTCTTGAAATACCATTAAGATATAACATTAGCTACATTAAACAATTGCTTCTTGTGATACTATCTGTAAATAACACATCCCCACTTCCAGGGAGAAGTGGCCTCCCTCTCATCAGAACCACTAAAGCCCCTTCTCATCTCCTCCCAAACTCCACTGCCAACAATTTACTTTACTTTTTCTAGTCCAAAAAACTCTGACCTACCTCCATCTCCAGCAGCACCATCCAAAGTGAAACAAAAGGACCAACGGCTCCAGCAGCTCCTGCAGGTATAGGCTGGCCTGGCCCTCCCACCCCCAGGTGTTCCCTGTTCCAATCACCCCCAGGTGTTCCCTATTGCCATAATTCCCAGGGGTTCCCATTGCCATCACTCCCAGGGGTTCCCATTGTCATCATCCCCAGGTGTTCCCCATTGCCGTAGTTACCAGGGGTTCCCATTGCCATCACCCCCAGGGGTTCCCATTGCCATCACCCCCAGGGGTTCCCATTGCCATCACCCCCAGGGGTTCCCCATTGCCATCATTCCCAGGGGTTCCCATTGCTATCATCCCCAGGTGTTCCCCATTGCCATCACCCCCGGGGGTTCCCCATTGCCGTAGTTCCCAGGGGTTCCCATTGCCATCACTGGGTGTGCTGCGGGTTAAATCCTGCCAATTAACCCAGCAATCCCGCCCAGCAGCACTGGGTCATGCCAAAGCTTTTGAAGGAAGTAAATCCTACCAGCTCCTCAGCTATAATTGTGTACTCTGCAGTAGTTCACCACCAGTAAACCTCCTCCCCACCTTAAGGACATGAACTATCATATCTCATTTCCTTCCTGTGCCATAACCAGAGCAGAACCCTCTTCTGCTCAAGAAAAAGGTGTTATAATTATTTAAGGCTGGCGTCCTACCCCAGGACCTCACCCACAGGCCACAGCTGAGCCTGATCTCTCCCATTCACTGAAACCTGAGATTACTGGAACGGCCAATGGTGTAGAAATAGCATCCTGAAATGTAGCAAAAAAATACCTAAAGAAATTATTATAATAAATAGAAAATAGTCTGTGCTCATAGTATTCAAAATTTGAATAAGATTTTTAATAAGAAAGAGTTAAAAGAATAGGGAATAACTGGGTACTGTTTTGCTTCTCTGCAGTGCTTCATTTAACAATAGCCTGCAATAAGCAATAATTGCTCAGATTAGCACCTCTTCAACACCTTTTCAAAACTGTGTAATTATAAAAATGAGGGTGAACTAGGGGAGAAATTTTTTTTTCTCGCTGTCTAATATTAGGTATTTACTATCAGACTGCAGACCACAGGATTTGGGGAAGGCAGCTGGTCCTTTTTAATACTCATTTGTGCATCGGTGGTGCCGGGAGCAACCCAAGGGGCTCAGCGTTCCCTGGCTGGGTCACTGCGGGGCTGTCCCTGTCCCTTGGCTGTGTCTGACCGAGGACAGGCCAGGGTGGGGGGGACAGGCAGCAGCGACAGGTCTCACCCACGTCAGGATGGGTCCGATTTTCACTCCCATGGGTCTGATTTTTGACACTGCCATAGCCTGAAATAGCAGCAATAGCGATTCTGAGGAAGGGCACGGGCAGTGCCCTTGCATCCAAGGGGATGCTGATTCCGGGGGCTGGGGATGCTGGACCACCCCGGGCCGCCCGGTGAGGATGTGGAAAATGCCCAGAGAAAAACACAATCCCTTTGCTGGCTATTTCAGAGAAACTGAGATGCCTTTGAGGCTGCTGAAAGAAATCCTGGGGGGAATTTTTGTCAGCGGGGCTGTTCACTGCGGGAAGGCACTGCCCTGTGCAGAGAGAACTTTTTATTCTCAGCCATTTTGAAATGTCTGGGGACACAAGAGGGATTTTTGTTCTAGCTGTAGAATGATACTGGTGGGGTTTTTTTCCCCTGTGCTTATCAGCTCTTTTTTATATCCTTTCTGAAGAAGGGCCATGTGAATGCTGTGTTGAGTTTAGGATATGTGCAAGCACTCATTATGTAATTATGTGTTTTATAATGTATGTTTTTATAAAAGTGTAATGCTTATTTATTTTGACAGTTTCCCCAATGCTTGATGAAAGAAAATCCAAAGCATCATGGTTCAAAGCTGCCCTTCTTGAACTTATTGATAGATTTTAAAGTAATGGCTTTATGAGAGAATATTTTTTTCTTTTTTGCTTTTACAGAGGGTAAGGCCTGATGTTGGAAGTGTGAATCAAAAACCAGAGAATGTTAAAACACTGTCTTCTAGCTATTTTCTAATTGTGTGAATATACACTTGCTTCTGCAATCTGTTTTGATCTGTCTATATCTTCATGCACACACATCTATAAATATGCAAATATTTAACTATTTATCCCCTTAATTCTTCTTATCCAAAAGGCAAACATTTACATCTGGGTTTCTAGACCCTCAAATCTCACAAAATATCTTTACTATATTATTTTCAATGAAATTCTATTAATTCAGATCAGCTGTCTGACAGATTTCATGACTGTGTCTCCAAAATTGCCAATTCCCTCACAAAACCCCACTCATTGCAGACTCCAGAAGCAAAGGCAATGATTCTGATTTGCAGCCATTTTTGCTGCTGTCCAATGCTCATCTTTGCGAGTAAAACCAGGGATGAGCACTTTAATTTAAAGTTCTGGTCACAGTCAGTAAAGGTAAATCTAAGGATTAATTGAGTATTAACTGTTAATTTGAGAGCCACATTAACAGAGACGCACAGGCCAAACCTCCACCCCACTGGAATTTGATGCTGACAAGCACCTGTGGGTCAGACACCCACCTTGATGGTCCCACTTGCAAGGGGCACAAAAGCAGTGTTAGAACACTCCAGGCTCACAGAAAGAGCAGAGCCTTAAAAATGGAAACTCTTCCTGCCCCAAGTTGATGGATATTATGACCAGTGTGGCTGCCAGACCAAGGAATCAGTAATTCAGATAAGGTCAGCCTGCAATTAGGTACTGAAACACACCTGAAGCAGTGTGGGACATCAGCAGCTTGCAGAAAGAGCTGATACTCCTCCAGTTACCATGAGCTGTAAAGTCATGATAACTTGGGATAAAGGAACCCCACACAAAACTCAAACTATGTCTCAAATGAGTTAAAATAAATGTTTATTTTTATGGGCTTTGATTTATGAAGACAAGCATTTTATTTGCTCTGAAAGTAAATTGTGTTTGCAAGACTGAAGCCTTTGTCTCAGCAAAAATACAATTATCACAGTTAAATCTATACATCATGCTCAAGTCATATCATCTATATGTGTCAATGATCAAAAGATGTAAAAATTATTTGTTAAAATTTTATTACTTTAAAAAGCAATCCAAAGAGTGGGCAAAACACTACGCATATTCTGCCACTATTTCTTCTAAGGTATTCATTTAGATTTATGAAGAGTTTATAATTTTTTGATGTAGAACTGGATTTCAAGTTACCACAGTATCTTTTGATCAGCGAAACTTTTTCTTAATTCTCTTAGGTTCTTCCTAAAATGCAATTTCACCGTAATACCTACACATGAAAAACGTTTTTATTTTGTAGGAGAATGCTCTTCCTCTAAAGGAAGCCAATCCAAAGTTTCGAAAATCTCTCTTTTTCATTTCTATCACAGGGCTTAATGAATCTCCATAGATTACATATCCCACTGATTATTTATTTGAACTATCTTGATCAAACAGATGTGTAGCTGCATAACAAACAACCTGATAACCAATGTCAGAGACATTAATTTTCCAGAGCACTAAATCTTCCTACAATTCAGTTCTTTCACTCAGAAAAGCATGTCCTATTATATATGGCTCATATCTATATAGAAATCTTCAGGTAGTGTAATTTCAGCTTTCAGGGTGAAAAACTTCACTATTTATTGAATAAATGGTAGGTCTTTAAAATTACCAGCAGACATTCATACTCACTAACAACTTGAAAACCAGGTGAGTGTCTGTTGCTGTAATGGGAAAATTCACCCAGATCCACGTGATATTCATGAGCTCAAAACTTACTCATAGATCAAATCTTTGGAAATCCTATTAAGGGTAACACCTTGAGATGTCATGATTAATCCATACTAGTCCTTCAGGAAATCTTTGTGTAGTCACTTTGAATGCCTCAGTAATTAATTCCTCAATGTCATTTGGCTTGACTGAGGAACATGATTTAGGCTATGCTGGAAATTATGTTGTCCTCTTCATTGTAGATGAGAAGGATATATGACAATTAGGGATAATTTATGCCCTATCCTTTTAGAGGTAATGATACCCGCTCATTTTTCTTAAAACATGATTCAGATTTTGATACTTTTTTGCACAGGTACATAGAGACAAACAGATTTTTAAAACTTGTGACTGTGGGATAACATGGAAAGATTGTTCATTACAGATTTCTCTGGGTGGGGCAAAGGGCTAATTTATTTGGTCCAGAAGATAATATACCTCTAGTCACAGATATAGAATAGAGAAATCTGAGCACAAGGGTGGTTTATAAGTTAATATTTCCACTTATGTAAAAAAAAAAAAAAAAAAAAAGATAAAAATTCTCTTTTGTGCATCATACAAAACCACTAAGGCCTACATATAAAAATGGGCAAATTACTGTATTGATGAATACTGTCAATTATTTTGGCTGAGCTTTGATGTCCTGCTTTGATACATTTCTACAAGCACACATCTGTATGCCTGGTGCCCCTCCAGACTGTGCACTGAAGTTCCCCAAATCCAGACCATTCCTGAGGACTCGCTCCACCTGTGCATTGCTGAGCCCTCCTTGGGCTGAGGTGGGAAGGGCAGGGACTGTGCTGCTCAAATGAAGGGCAAGCCCTGTCCAAGGCAGGCACTGAGACAAGACCTGTGAGAAGGCAACTACAGGAGGCTGCCTGGAGCCTGCTCTGCTTGGAATTACCCAAACTGATAACAGGATGATGAGTGGTTGATAATGTGCATTTTTCACCCTCATTTCTGGATTTTTTTTTTTTTTGTAAATTATACAGGCTAAGAATTTGGGAAAAGAAAAGAATGAAATCTGTAGTTGAAGCAGATGTCCCACTCTAAAAGAGGGAAAGCATCAAATGCAACTTTGGAATCTCTACAGTTTTGTCACTGATTAAAGATGAACTCAAGATTTATATATTTGGAGGAAATCTAGACAAGATTTCTTAGATATTTACCACAAGAAGTATTTTCTTGAATTGAATTTACATGCAGAATGGAATATATATCTAATTACATTACATATGCTTTGTCTATTTGAACACCTCAAACCATCCACAGGCTTCAGCTACCCTCATTTCAGTGCATTTAAGAGCTAGCTGGACACTCAAATCCGCTAGATCAGAGTTACATCCTTTAATGGTGTGAGTCTCAGATTCAAATCCCATAGGAGATGAACCATTTCACTTGTAAAATTTATTTATATTTATAGTACTACTTGTAGTATTTCTACTGAAATCACACACAAAACTAGAGACTACTGATGAAAAATAAAAGCATGGGAGATAAAGAGGCAAAAAAAATCAACCGCTGTGCACAGAATCCAGAGTCTTTAATAGCATTATGGTTGAAATTCAGTGTGCATGTACACACATAACACAGATGTAAACCAAAACATTCTGCAGTGAACAAGGAAGGGCAACCCCCCCAAAGAAGCAGATTGATTGCACACACACTCCTGCTGTACAGTGACAGGTTTTCTAGAGCATTTCCTCTCTGAGGTGCAAATCACAGCTTTATTCCTCAAAAACTGACTCCTTCTAGGTATGGTTTAAGATGATTGTAAAAGCAGATGGCTTTCTAAGAGCTCTGATAGTCCGACCCATTAAACACTTCCATGATTGGTTTGCTTTTTCTTCATTTACAAACTTAGAGGAAAACAGACATTTGTGTTCCTTGTCACATTGGAAAATCAGGAACTGAACTTCAGGAGGCAGCAGATACCTCTGCTAGAAAATTCTGTGGCACAGGAATTTCAGTACCTATTCCAGTGATGTTCTCTTCATGACACTTTCACCCCTTCTAACTCAGATATCTGTGTCCCACCAAAAAGGAGGTATTGGCATATATTAAGGATACTTAAATAATGATATCCTATCCTTAATGTTGAGGAAAAATCCTTAATGTAAGCAAAAACTAACCAAGGTTGTTACTATTCCTTGGCAGAAGGATTCTGCTGTTTGGGTCATCAGCCACTGAGAGCCACATATGTCACATGAGGCTTGAACTATGTTAAGGAAAAATAAATAAGTGTGATTTGAAGTGTAAAGACAATCATATTGGAAAGGGAACTCTCTCTTCTTCAATAACAGCAGTAGAAAAATTGAGGGGAGCCAAATGGTGACACACTGCTGACTTTGCACAAACAGACTACATCCATGTTTATTTGCTTTTCCTCCAGACTTTTATTACATTTTAAAATTTATCTATTTCTATTCTATTGATTCTCCATAGCAGTGAAGGCTAAATTAATTTTGTTGTGTGGGTCATTTGATGTAACAGGAGACAAATTTTGCCTGTTAGACATGGTTTAGAGGAGACAATGCAAGTCTAAATGCCTGAAGTTTGGCAGTTTACAAATCAATTATTTCTGTTAGAGAGCCAACTGCCACACCAACTGGGAAAGAGATTATATCAGATTACTGCACTTTTAATTAGCTGATCGTGACAGGCAAGGCTTGAAGAGGAAAAAAAAATCAATCAGAAACTGCCAAACTTGGTCAGCCGAGTACACAGTGCCATTATTGAATCTTAGACATTGTTCTGAAGCAGAACTTGATCTCCAGGGCTCTGCCAGGGGACCTGCCTCACACAAGTGATCCATCTTAGAGCCAAAGGTTATTCTGGAGCAAACATTTCCAAACATTTGTTATAATTAGCCTCTGACAAGGTCTGTGGCAAGGCAGAATCTCGTTAGAGAGGAAGGAGGAACAGAGCACGTTCACCCCAGTGACATGGCAGAGCATCAAATGCTCCCGCACATGGGAAATGTGTGTGTGTGAAACACGGACGTGGGGATGCACTTTTGGGCACAGAGCAATGCATTTTGGCTGACAGAGTCGAGAGAAATTTCTTTCACCTGTCCAAGGGACTGGAGTGCTTCAAAACTGAGCCACTGTTTGCTTTTCTATCTCATTGCCTTTATAACAAGATAATTCTAGCGGCCCAGAGCATCCTGTCCTATAAAGCAAGATTTATGGCATGCTGTCTTAGAACCTAATTTTCTCATGCCTTCACCTCACACAGTGATTTGCTCTGTAAACTACACATGCAATGGCCTTGCATCAGGATGGTCCCTCGCTGTGCAGGCAAAGGGAAGTCAAGGTTAGCACAGCTGAATTATGGTAAAAAACCCCAAAACATCCAGGGACATAGAACAAGTTTCTACAAATTTTTGTAGGCATAAAGACAGCAGGGTGTCTGACTCTCCCGGTGTGTCAACTTTGGGTTAAACTTTAGGAAGTTTGGAGCTTTGAATTGTAGATTGGCACAACGTTTTTTCCAAAAAGTCGTCCTTGAACTGACAGAAGGGCAATGAAGCTGGTGAAAAGTCTGGAGCACAAGTCTGATGAGGAGAGGCTGAGGGAACTGATAGTGATAATTCTGGAGAAAAGGAGGCTCAGGGGAGACCTTTTTGCTCTCTACAATCACCTGGAAGAAGGCTGGAAGGAGGTGAGGATCAGTGATTTCTCTTCATGTGTACAAGTGAAGATTTGAGAGGAAGTGGCCTCGAGTTGTGGCAGGGGAGGTTTAAATCAGACATTGGGAAGAACTTCTTCAGTGAAAGGAATGTCAAGCACTGGAACAGGCTGCCCAGGGCAGTGGTGGAGCCACCATCCCTGGAGGTATTTAAAAAAAGTGTAGATATGGCACTTAGGGGCATGGTTCCGTCATGGGCTTGGCAGTGTCAGCTCAATGGTTGGACTTAGAGGTATTTTCCAACCCATATGATTGTGTGCTTCCATCATCCTGATGCAGATATTTGGGTGACAAGGACCTGGTAAAGTCCTTTCAGTCTGCCATGTGCCTAGATCCTGCCAGAAGAGGACATTCAGCCTCAGTCTAACAGAACATTTATTGATGCCAATTATGTGGTTCACCCAAGGACTGGAGTTGATTCAAAATCCAATTAAATGCACACTTCAGAAAATTGTTGGATCAGAATGACATTGTTCAGCCTTTTGCAACATCATACCATTCCTGGTTAACTATGTAAATACCTTTAGTATTTCACTGTAAAATACATTTTATTCTAGAGATGGAGAAAACAGCTAAGCATTTCTATTTCTGGTACATGAGCATCCTATAACTTTTTTGTTCCATTTGCTGAACTTAGAGTCCATTTCCAATCATATTGGTGTGGTTGCATATGTGCCTTTCTTTAAGTCTGTTAAACAGGAAGAATCTTACCTAGCAAATAAAGAAAGTCATATTATATGCTAAGTAAAACCACTGCATGTCACTTTTGTGGATTTTGTGAACTTCTGTGCCTGATGTGTGGCACCCTGTAGCTCCATGTGGGGGTTCTGTTTTGTCTTGTCTTTCTTTGGGTTTCATTGATTAGGTGGGTGCAGAAGCAGAACTTCTTTGTCACTTCAGTGGAAGCTGTCTGGATGGCTGCAAAGTGTATCATAAATCAATTCTGCTCAGAGGACGGCTGGCAACAAAGTCAATAACAGAGCACGAAAGCACACATGCTATCAGAAGAGCCAGAAAGAAAGGAGGAAAAAGCCTAGTACTCAGCTTAAAAAAAAAACAAACCAACAAACTGAGCTGCAGCCAGCTTTTGTCAAACACATGCTGCAAGGCTGCGCTGCTTGTTTGCTTCCACATCCTGCTCTAAATGCCCTGCCCCTTCACACAGCATCATCATGAGGGTTCAGACCCAAGCAAGGATCTCCTGTGAGCAGCTGAAAAGTAGAGGGTGTTAGTTCACCCTTCAAATACAAATTTCTAATTTCATCCTAGTGCAAACTACCCAAAACCTTGGAGGATTTATAATTACGTCTTCTATTTTTGTAAATTTTATGCTTCTTAATTCTATTGCAGCCCTCTTTTTAATATTAACGATACTATTAAATATTATACTTAATATTTATGTACTTACATATGCCAAAATTATTATTGAAATCCTAGTTTATGTAGTAAAGCTGGAATAAATTTTCTATACGCAAAACCTACTTGGGTGATCCCACTATACATCTTATTATTGATTCTGACCCTTCCACCTGTCTGTCACATTCTTCTAACCAGAGTGTCCTGATCCCAGCAAACCATCCTGACACCCACAATACATGATATATATGATGATGTGGAGGAAGAAAAAAAAAAAAGAAATTTGCAGAAATTGATGATGTTCTGTTAAAGTCAGTGTCAACAATCATTTATCTGTACTAAACCTAGTAAGTTACATTAAATAAAATGTGTCAGAGTTCATATAAAGTCTTAATTTGAACACAAATAATTATCTTCCAGTTAGAGACAGTTAGAGACTAATAAAATTATTAGTGTAATTTGCCAAAGTGTGTGAAACCAGTAATAAAAGTCCTCTGGGTTTAACACAGATTTAAATTTTTTTACAGTTTGTTTTCATGATGAATATTAATACTCTGAGTCTTCCAGTTTCAAGTTGCTTATTTTTTGATTTTGTTCTCTAATAGAAAGGTTGGTTTTCAAAGGAAGCTTAGTGCTTTTTTTCTGGTCCCTTTGTTCAAAAGTTTAAGGATTTTAAGCAATTCCTTTGAGAGTCATTAGTCTTAACTTAAGACAAATATGAAAGTTAATTAAAAGTTTAGTTCATTGACAGATAAAATAAAACTTTACACTTATTCACTCTGGAAAATAATGAGCAGGATTAGCTACCAGCTAATAAGTAAAGACTATGACAAAAACACAATTTAACTTTTCATCACTGTGGTCACAAGTCGTACATTTCTGGGTTGGTTTTGATCTTTGTCTCTGCTTATTAGCTGTTATCTCTCCGCAGTCATTTCCACACCTCCCTACTTGATTACCAAGTCCAAACATACTTCTGAGAGTGGCTAAAAAACAACAGGAGTTCATATCCCTAATGATGGTTTTCTTCAGAAGCCAACATGGAGATGAGGCCTGTGAAGGTGTAACCTCCCCCTCCTGCAGCAGTCAAAGAAAGAGAATTTGCTTTTCATTCTCTGCAGAGTTTTCCCCATCTCCCAGAATTGCCTGAAGGGAATTTAATTTTTTGCCTAACAAGCAGAGCACTTTGCGGATTGATTTTTTTCTTTTTTTTTTTTTTGCCTGGGCAGTTCAACCATTTCTGCCTTTAAGAATTAACTCTGGAGTTTGATGACTGCTCCAAAGATGTTCTGAACAAGTTATGCAAAACAATCTTTCTCAGCTCTTCGAGTTCTAGGACAAACAAGGAAGGCAGAGACAGAGACTGCTGCTTTTCTCTCTCTGTAACTCCAGCATTGCTTTCCCGAGAGCAGGAATTCAGTTTCTTATTAAAAGAGACACTGGGAAACCATGGAGAGTGTTTTGCTTTCCCCTGCACTCCACACCTCAGTAACAGATTCTGCCATCTGCTCCACCTCAGTTGAGTGGTACCCAGCAGTGTCTGTTCTTTTCCAAACACTTTTCTTCCCCATCTTATTGCTAATGTGTGATGAAGGGAGCATGAATTTTGAATGCAGCAATTATCATTCAATAGATAGATTTAAATGCTACTTAAATCCACAGAGGAAAACTTTTTTCCATGCTGGTGGAAAAAAAAAAAAAAGCCATTGAAATAAAGTGGAATTACTTTTTATAGAATTATAAAAAGTCTCTTGAATTGCTGTTGTGGTTTGACTCTCACTACTCTTATTACAAGTTAAGATAAAATCCCTCAAAGCTAACTCTTTTTTAATTGCTTCAGCTAAAAATGTGTGTCCCATATATCATCCTGTGCTGGTGCTGACCAATGTAGAGAGTCACAGAAATACACAGACATCCAGTATGGACAAAAAAATTCCCTGGCTTTGTTTTAAATATGTAGCTGAAGCCATAGCCTGGAGCGTCAAGAGATTTGCTAAGCTACAGAATTGAATTAATTTCTGCAAATATACAAATACATGTTTTTTTCTGAATTTATGTTGACTTAGGATAGATCATCTAAGAGCTAGTTTTCCTCATCAATCCACCTCTGAATGCATGTTATGGTATGCAGGGTATTTTGGATGGTGGCTTTGAATGCAATGACAGGTTTTTCAAGTGTTGAGGAATCTCTGTGCATTTATCACATCCCATGAAGCCAGGATAACTTATTGAACCTCATGACTACTGCTACACAGTGAGGAATCTTACAGGAGTTTACCAAAAAATGTATAATTTGGTTTTCATTTCATACAGAAAACAAGTCTTTCTAAACCCTTTGCTTACAAAGTCAGGTTCCTGGAAGAAAGGAACACTTGGAGCTCATGAGAGAGACAGACCCTGCAGGTGCACAGGAGACCTCCAGGCTTCACCCACTGCTTTGATGTAGAGAGAAGGTGCACCCCAACCAATCACCAACCCAAATGTGCACTCAGGAGAGCCTCCTTCCTGCACAGTGATTCACAACACCCCTGCTAATGTTCACATTTGGAGACAGTAATGTTTTAGTGGGGGGTAAAAACACCTTCTGTCATAACAGGCAATGGAGAGGAGCTGCAAGCCAATTAGAGAAAATGGACCACAGTGAGTCAACATTCAATAGCTCATGATTTAGAAAAGTATTCACCTTGAAACAGTCAATATGTGCATTACACATGGATATTTAACCGAATACCTCACCCATAGTTTAATTAACTGTGCAAACAATTAGCAGTGCTCTAGGACAAAAACTGAAAATTCTCTGCACAGCTAAAGCGAGATTCTCCAGAAGTGAACTCTGTGATATAGCTGGTTCCACAGATTGTGAAGAGATCCTTACAGATGTCCAGGGAATCCTGCTTTTATGACACCAACTTATTGATCTGTGAAAATTTTCCAGAGGAATGGAAGCATAACAAGCTGTAATAACAACCAGTGCTCAGTGGTTGGTGAAGCACAGAAGCTTTAGTTGCATGCTGACCAGCAATCACAGAACTGTAATCCCACTCATTTCCTGGAAGGCAAATGAAGTCCAAATTAAAGATATGAGTCTTCTGTGCACCACGGTAGATAACAGCTCTGTGGCTGTCTCTGCAAAAAGTGGAACATCTCTTTCACCGTTCTCAGAAAATTACAATATCGATTTTTATTTTCTAATTTAGGAGGTGAGTAGCTGTATTTTGTTACCTTTCCAGTCCCCATCCTTGCCTTCCCAAGCAGAGAAGCAGGCTGTGCAAGGTGAAGGCTTCCCAAGACCTGGTGGATCCGCAGTAGGGGAGCACTGTGCTCCTTCAGGACTCCTCCTGCCAGGAGGGCTCAGGAGAGAGCAGCACAGCTTTGCCTTTTCCCCACACCACCCACCTGCACATGGTGCTGACCCTGGGCTGGAAGGCAAGGAGCTGATCTTCCCTCAGGAGCCACACATCATCCAGGGGTCACCCAGGTAATGCATATTTCAGACCAATTTCACCAATACACACTGTTCTGAAAGCATTTTTAATGACTGAGTACGGCTCTACAATGATGTGAGACTCATGAAAAAACTGGAAAAATGCCATGGGGCAGCAGACTTTTACTCAGAAAATGGAAAGAGAGAAAGCATACAAATATTGATCAAATGGCAAAATTTTTGCACTTTTGTTCTATTACAAAAAGCTCAAAGAGCAGCAAGTTTCCAGTCAGATCAGCAGATCTTAAGCAAACATGGAAATATTATCTTGCACCAGCAGTTTCCAATTTTTATTTTCATTTGAGCTTTCTTAATTATTTTCCTGGGAAGGTGCATACAGTAAGTATAAGCCTGCTGTCATTCAGCTTTGGTGAACTTTGTGGTTCATAGTCAACTTCGTCTTCAGAATCTGCGTGCCAGAGGTTAAAAGCTCTGATCCCACACCCTTTTGAAAAATTGATTTGGTAGAGCTTGTCATTTTAAAGGATGAACTGGATCTCACAAGAGTAAGGATGCCTTTTGATTTCATTACTTCTGTTCTGATATTTAAATCTGTGGTCAGACTGGATGAGCAGAATTCAAGCTGTAAAATGCCAGGGGGGGTTGGGGAGGTTGTAATAAGAGCATCCCAGTGGACAGTGATGGTTCTCCTTTGA
The DNA here is from genome assembly GCA_013397245.1 of Thryothorus ludovicianus. Classification (NCBI taxonomy): domain Eukaryota; kingdom Metazoa; phylum Chordata; class Aves; order Passeriformes; family Certhiidae; genus Thryothorus; species Thryothorus ludovicianus. The sequence continues at coordinate 153,826 of VZTB01009766.1, read as the reverse complement.
GGTAAATGCTGCATATCAGGGGGTTCAAATACTGCTGATGAATACTACAAAAAGGGAAAAATAAAAAATAAAAAGCGTAAATAAAAAATAATCTCAGTCATTGAAAAACCCACATACTTATTTTCATAGCAGCTGATCTATAGGAAAAGCAGTAGACTCTTGACCAAGATGCAACAGCAAGCCTGACTTAGCCTTCTTAACCTTTGCCAATTGGTTTATAAAAGTTTAACTGCATCTGTCTGTCTCCTGTGGACCTGTGGAGAAGACACATCAAGCTCTGACATTGCTACTTTGCAGGGCAGGAACAGAAGAAGGAGGAGGTTTACAAAGCCAGCCACTGGGACATGCAGTACCTTCTTTTCTCTGCCTGCCCATGAATAAATCTTTTTTAAAAGAACAGTATTTTCTTCTGGAAATCACTTTCCTGTGGTAACCTGCAGAAATAAACTTCTCATCCCCCAGAAATATACTTATGGACCTGCTTGGAAGCACCTCTAATAGATAAATTACAACGTCCTAAAAAATGGCCTTGAAATTCATTTTAGCAAAGCATGTAAAGAAAGGTGCTGAGCAAGAGCATCCTGAGCCACTGGGGCCAGTGCAGTCCTGCCACCGCTGCTGAATTTCTCCCTTCTGCCTTTCTTTCACTTCTGAAAACCAAAGGGTGGCATTTCGTTGTTGTTTCTTGCAATAAAGTGAAAATGCTCAACATCTGGGAACAAAAAGAAAGCAACAAGCTACTTAGTGCCATGAAAAGAACAGATAAGGTGTGTTTATTCCTCTGAGAAACTTAAAGTCTCCTTTCAGAAGAAAAGAAGGAAAGCCCAGAGATACAGAACCCAATGCTGTATGACCTTGGTACAGCTGGGGAAAGTCCCACAACACGAACAGCCCAAATTACTCCTTCCTAAGTGAGAGTGGTTCTGAAACTGTCAGCAAACTGAACATCACTTTGTGGCTGTATTGTAGGATGTATTTGGACAGAAACTAATTTATCTTTGAAAAGAAATCTCTCCCACTAAAACTCTGAAGTATATGGACGAATCATTTACATCCTTTTTATGACCAGAAAAGATGCGTTTATTTAATGGTAAAGTTCATTAACTGACTTTAATTTCTTCATAACAGCCAATTGAATTTTTTAGTGACTGTGTTTTGTCTGGTTTTACTTATGGTGATCAGTAAAACGTTGCACGATCTGAAAAAGTCATGCTGCAAACTGCCCTTCAAAGTACATTGGTATCAAAAGGTACTCAGTGACTCTGTGTTCTGAGCCATTCAACCATAAAAATATTACAAAAATATTAACACTTCGTGACACTTCTCAAATAACTTCTTTCAGTTGTGAAAGACTGAGTGACAATGTTGCAAAATAAACCCCACAGAAGAAAAGGCTAGGAGATAGAAATTATCTGATAAATGTATTAATCAGATAGCATTGTAGGGATGCACAGGCTTCACAGCTGCTGTTGCTCCTAAGACTGTCCCTTTGTTGGGAAGAGCTGCCATTCTCTCAGTGCCCATTTATTGCTCGGGCACAGACCTGTTCCTGACAACTGAACTCTGTTATTCAGACTGAGAGCTTCTAAATAACAGGGCAAAGAACATAAGAAATCTAGCACCTTACTGACCTGCCTGCTGCCACGTGGGATCCTCCCACTGCTGTGGCATCAGCGGCACAAATTAAGAGGGTTTGTGCAGTTCTGTGATACTCTGAACACGGATGGTGCAGAGCTGCTCTTATGTAGGGTATTGCCTCATCACAGGATTTAGTCACAAATTCTCACAGAAGTCTGGGGATCCTGAATCTTTAAAGAAAGTGCTAAGGACACAGGAGAGGTCACAGATGTTGAGATCCAGCCTAAAGCATGGTTTAGGAAGGTGGTTTTCTCTGACAGGCTAAATTACCTGAGCAGATTCTCCTATATACTCGCTTGTAACTATGAACCTCAGCAGAAGTGAACCATAAAGGCACAACCTTGAGATGTCTCTTTTGTTTCCCAGTTTCTTGCTTTCTTTGTACAGACTTTTCAGGCTACTATAAATCAAGTAGATTAGCTGGTCTCCTTATGTCTGTCCTGCGTTTAAAAAAATATTTTTTTTCCCTTTCTCCATTTGTAAAGGTACAGAAAGAATGTTGAAACCATGGTTACAAAGAGCAATCAGATATTTAGGGTGTTCTCAAAGGTGAGGTGGGCTCTTATCAAGCCACCTTTCTTTCTGAGGATTCTTCATGGGGTTGCTCAGAATGGATTCCTGGGATCACAAAGGGAGGATTGGAGTTTTTTCCATCACTGCAGTCTCTACAGGACATTCAGCAGGCAGGAATGGGAACACACCACGTTCAGCACAGACAGCGTTTGAGCCAGAGAGAAAGCAGACAACAAAAGGAAGGCAGCTGGGAGAGAGGAAGGATTGGATTGAATGTACTTAACAGTTTCATATGGCAAAACCTTCATTTACTGAGTTTGAGGAGTAGAAAGTTCAAATTCAGAGTTTGATAGCCATTTTTACTTTTTAGCTTGGGTGACTTGAATATTACTTGGTGCTGGTGTTATTTGCCACAATGTCGCAGAGGGTGATGAGGATAAGAACTCAGCACATCTCAGGAAAAACAGCTTTTTTCTGGCCACCTGCTCAACCACCAACTGTTCACACTTTTTTTTTCCCACTTTTTTAAGCAAATGTGCCAAAGGATATCAAAACATATTTATCAGAACAGTAAAATAATAAAATATAACAAGGTGTCAGATTAAATAGGAAATGTGGTGGAAAGATATATTAAAAAGGTTTGAAAAACATTCCTCCTGCTCCTGTCCTTGAAAGGTAAGTTAATCCCTCCAGTATTATTTTCTAGTTCAGCAGCTCCCTGCAGCTTCCTGGGTTTTACAGCCATAGAAACCCAAAGCAAAGGCTCCCTCCTCCTGCCACCTTGAGACTTTTGCTCCTGGTCCTCCTCTTTCCTCTGCTGCTCTCATACCCTCACATTCCCCAAGCCCTTCCCATGCTGGACACACTCACTGCCCAGGCCTTTCCCTCTCGCCCTCACCCCATCTCAGAAATCAACTCAAAGGTCACACAGAGTCCTTGGGCACAAACTGGAACACAGCAACCTAAAAGCACATCCCTTTTGCCACTCTGTGTTAAAGGCAGCAGCTTCATTTGTGCACAGCTACAGACTGTAGATATCTGAAATGGAATTTTCTGTTCTACGGAAAGAATTTCTTCCCTGCTATTTTTGCCATTTAAACTCAGAATGAAAATCAGAAAATGCAGCTTCTAACCTGACAGAATTTCCAGTTTTTACCTACTTAAAATAATTCAGAATATGCTACAGCATATTTTCTGTGTGGAATAAATCAGCACATTGGGTATTTTAAACATACATTGATTTTTTTAATTAAAATAGACATGATTTCAAAGGAAGACTCAAGCATTTTATTTTTTAAAATGCCTTTCCTTTTGTTTTAATTATTTTTTCTTACAGCTTTCCTTAAAAGAGTGCAAATAATTAAATTCAGTTCAGGAGAGAAACAAAACAGAATACTTTAAATGAGCAACAATTCCAACTGTTTATTATGTTAAAAGCAAAAAACATTACAATAAATTCTGCATCCAATACTCATTAGGAAATAGCTGAATTTATATGGTAGGTTACGACTTTCAGAATCAATGTGTAGTATTCTCAGAATTCCTAAAAATTAGTCCTCCCTTAACAGGACAGCTGAAATCATTAGGTCTGTTCCTTCTCTTTTCTCTCTTCCACCTCACTATTTTTAGTTTTTTTAAATTTTATTTTCAAGGTGAAATACTTCCTTTTATTCAAGGCATCTTTCTCTACTGAGGACTTCTAGGATTAAACTAAAAAGCTTCATGTTTAATATAGTGCCATAGAGTGCAACATTCCTATCTTGATATCTTATCAATGACTCCTGGGGTAGGAAAAATGGTCTTAAAATTTTCAGCAGGGAAATGTAACTTCTTGTACAGGCTTCAAATAAAATCCACGTATGACAGAATCTTGTAAACTTCTTAGATTTCTGAGTTCTAGAGGAGGGTCCCCTGTGCTGCATTCCCTGGCAAAGGACACCAGTAATCCTCAAACTGTCTCATGCTGGAGTAGGGGAAACCTTTAGGTGATGGTACAGTCTGAAGCTCAGCAATTTTCTAGTTTTAAGTTCTAAGTATAGAAAACTGAGCCTGAGTCTACTATCCATGCTGTACTCCAGCTGATAGCAGCCCAGTGAAGGCTTCAATTATTTCTTTTTGGAGATGTTCTTCCAGAGAAGAATCTCCAGGTGTGTTAAAACCTCTCCTTTCTGGGTGAAAGTGCAATCTTTGTCTGCACCACTAGGCTAAAACATTCCATGGCTATGGAAACAACCACATTCCTCTTGGGATCACACAGGGTATGGTCAGCAATAGCATCAACATCCCTGGTTTAAAAATGGAGCCTGGGAGGAGTGGCTGAAGAACAGTATCTTTCTTTTCTTTCTTTCTTTCTTTCTTTCTTTCTTTCTTTCTTTCTTTCTTTCTTTCTTTCTTTCT
>VZTB01009766.1:71345-142984 GCA_013397245.1 Thryothorus ludovicianus | reverse complement strand
CTGGCGCTGTCGGGGCAGTTCTTGGGCCGGCAGGCAGGGAGGGACGCCGGGCTCGTGGCTCACCGATGAACCTGACGGCCGCCTGCCGCAGGGGCTCCTGTGGGCTCTGCAGGCACGGCAGGGCCCAGCGCAGGTGCTCGGCCACTCGGCTCTCGTCCTGCAGCAGCTGCAGAGAGCGCCGGGAGGGAAGGCTTGGAGCGGGCTCTGCCGCTCGGCCGGGCACTCGCCGTGCCCAGCACCAGCCTCCCCGGCCCGGCCCGCAGCCCGGCTGGGCCGGCGCTCTGTGAGCACCTGGCTTGGGGCCAGAGCAGCCCGGTCTGGGCAGGGGAGCAGCGTGTGGGGCGCGGGCCGGCGGCCCTGGGTGCGGTGCTGGGCAGGGGCACGGCTGCCAGCCCACACCCTGAGCACCGGGGGCAGGGGCTTCTCCAGGCTGTCCTTACCAGGTGCTCGGCGAACTTCATCCGCTGCCCCTTCATCAGCGGCTCCTCGAGATCCCTCCTCCTCAGGAACCGTGCCGCAAAAAGCAGGGTTTGGTGGGAGGCCTGGAGAGATGCGGAGAGCTGGAGGTGGCACTGGAGCCCCGGGCACAGGACCCGCGTCCCTGTGCCCAGGCCAGAGCGAGGGTGGAGCCCATGAGGCACCAGGGCAGGAGGGGGCAGCCGGGGATGCAGGGATGCAGCAGCGTCACACCAAACCTCACCTTGGCCTTATAAACTGACCCACACATTTTCATCTTTCCATAGGATAACTCCCTGAGCATTGTTCTGTTGAGATACCAACACCTTTACAACATAAAATAGGTCATACCTGTGTCGTATTTTGCGAGGTTCCTGCCAGCACCTGCAAAGTCAGTGCAGAGGGAGTACATGGAATCGTGTTCCTGTTCTGCGTACAGGCTCTTACAGTAACTGGCCCTTCCTGAAAGGACATCTTTGAAGAATTTAATCATGTTTAATTTGGCTTGATAAACTTCTACAAAAGTTTTTTGCAGCAGGACCCTTATGGAGATATCTTGGTGACACCTCTACTCATTTTGACTTCAAGACAAATGAACTTCAATGACTTTACTGAGCAAACAAATTCTGCAATTATTTTCAAAGCACAATTCTTACCCCTTTGACTTCACATTGTGCTACAAGTTGAAAGTGTGCAAAGAAACACTGTGCAAGCCATATCACCTCCTGAGTTGTTTAGCAAATTGCATGGTCAGCAACTCCAAGATCCCACTTTGTGCATAATTAACATCGCTAGAGGTTAATTACAGCTACCCATATATCAATCAAGCAGAGAGTAAAACTAATCCAAACAGTTTAATTATTAAAAAAATCATGTTATATAGTCAATGTGATAATCACCATGCATTAGAGTTTATACCTATTTAAAAACACATTCTGTAATATGACCTATTTTTCAAGATTTATGTGCAGGGAATATTATAAAATATGTAAAATCAGGTAGATAGGCTGTAATTACTTGTAACCACTAATAGGAACACAAGCAGCTGCCCGAATAATGCAAAGGAAGAACAGGTCAGTGAAGAACCTTTATCATCTAAAAAGAAAAATTGTCTAAATTTAGTTGTGATGATGCAAGGGTTTTCATTTCACAATTACTGACCTCTAAAGTGCAGTTGCAGTGCTTTATCTATTAACTCCCTTCATCCCACATTCTTCAGCCCAAGCTAGACTTTCAAGATTTTACTGCTTTTTCCCTATCACAAAAATTGGCTCTAAATTTTCCAATGAATGGGAAAAAATAGTGCTGTGTTCCTCTTTAAATGGTCTTGAAAGCCTCTGTACATGAGGCAGGTAAACATTACTCTGGTAGGTCATTAGAGTATCTTCCAAATGAATTTAATGCTTTATCTCTTCACAGAGAATGAAAAAAAGAAGTATGAGAAAAATGAGAGGAAGGAATCTGTCTTGCACGTCCTTGAAAGCTGATAAGACAAGATTGGCTTCTTAGTGCATGTAATTTTTACATGGTTTTAATTGTCATCTGAAATTTCCAGTCAGTCTGTAAAATTACCTGATTCATCTAGATGCAGGCATGCAAGGTGCTGTGCCCCAGGGATTTATCACCAAATGAAGTAATTCTGTATTGCTATTGAAAGACTTCTTACACTAAAAAGGTGAAATTATTACAGTGCTGCAAGATCCTTCCCAGAGCCCTTCCAATTTGCCAGTGTATCTGTCTTGTCACTAACTTCAAACACTGCATTTTGAGAATGTTACTGGATACAGAAAAGATGAGCTTGAAATTCCCTGAGAAAAAGGAGATGACCCTTCAGATGTGCTCAGTCAAATAACCAACTCAAACATTTGCATGTACCTCATGAATTTTGGCTTCTGAAGTAATTGAACCAGAGAACAAAAAACTTCAGAAATAGCTTTGTGAAATACTGAAACAGATTTCTCTGCAGCATACTGCTGTGGAAACAAAAAATAAGACTATTCAATCCATGTTCACCTAGGTTTTATTAAAAAAATACATAAATTACACATTTAATAGCAGGATATGGTGGCTCCATGGTTGCTGGAGAGTGTGTGCAGTGCCCTTGTATTGAGCACAGGTGGGAAAACTTCACAGAAATTACCATATGGGGAAGGCTGTTAAAGAAATGACTCAGAGTTTCTAAGGAAGCACTATTGATTGATTTGTCTCTGTCCAATAGACTACTTCTTTGATATATATTTATAGCAGAAAAAATTTTCTGAGAATGCAGAATTTACTTTGCTGACAATGAGATTTGCTATAAAATAATCAGCAGGCTTCTGCTTATTTCGATATTTTAAAAATTATGGTTAATGGCATGCTTAAAAAATCCTCCCTCATCTGGATTGATTTCTAAACTTTGTGAACATATTTGTAAAAAAGGAATTTAGCTTTTTTCTTCCCTTAATAAAGGCCAGTAGGTGCCATGAATAAGAGTAAGCAGGTTAGATGTAAGTACAGCCAGGAGAATCAGGGAATGTTGCTGGCTCCAGCTTTATGTCACTCTTGGAAAAAGGTCTGCATTTATCCTTCCATACAGTCACTATATAATGCAATTAAAAGCCTTTATTTCCTCTTTTTTTTCCCCCCAGTTCTTGCGTTTCACAGGAAGAATGGGTTAGACTGACATGCAGATCACAGGGAAGTCAGCTTATGGTAGAAGAACCTAAGCTAGTGTTGTAAATCTTCCTGTTTGTTAAATAAAACATAAATTTGCACAGGAAAATATTGATTTATATTGGTTTGTAAAAAAAAAAAAAAAGGACTAAAATAATTAAATTATTGAAATGTAATATTTTTTACTCACATCTCAGAGATAAAATATTTTTATATTGGGGGATAGGCAGGAGAATGTTTAACAATTATCACTTAAAGGAAACACAGAGTATTTTTTTCTTCCATAAGAGCAAAATAATGGAACAGTAGAACATTGTGGAATCTCACTTTTTCCATGATGGGGAGCATAATGGGGTTTTGTTCTCCAGCCAGTATCTTTTACTCTTCCTATGTTCTTCTAATCCATTGGAGCTTATTTACATGAAAGAGTAAATTAAATTCCATAGAATTTAGAATTTAAGATGTAATTAACTGACAAAATTACTACATTGTATATGGTACAGAAGTAACTTACAAAACTGTCAAAATTACTAAGAAAATTCCTAGCACAAACAAAGCATACTCCTAAGTTCCTTTTCGTCCCATCAAGATAAAGGAGGATTTGATTTACAATGTACCATTTGTTATTTGGGTTTCTATATTTTACTTATTATTTGTATCTGTTTCATTCAGATAACAGGTCTGCTTCCCTGTCTTACTGCCTGTTATGTTCTTTCCTTAGAAAATACTACAGACCCTTATTTCAAAGGATAACTTTCCATTGTGAGTAATGCTTCTTGCTGCCACTTTCCAATTTAATTATCACTTGCTAATAAAAAAGTAAACCAGTAAAAAGTAAACCAACAAAACAGTAAAAACCTGTGCTCCAGAGAAAGTCTTTACGACAAGAGAAGTAATGGAGGTCCATAACATTTGCTGCAGCCTTTAATATTGCTTCTGGCTAAGTGGAAGGAATCTGGATAACAAGGTAAACTGAGGCAACCTGAAATCTTGAAGTAAATTAGGGAACATGAGGTTAGAAGGCTACAAATAATTTCTAATAAAAATAGGAATGAACTGCAGCACTGATTCTTTTTGCAAGGAAATGGAGAACTATGTGTACTTTTATAATAAAGAAAAATAGCGTGTCAAGTTGTCTTCAAACACCCTTTAACTGACTTTACATTGTGCTGCCTGAAGTTTTTCAAGCATGGAAAGGAACATGTTGTGGGTTTAGGCTTGGGTAGTTCCAGCCCTTTCACGATGGGTCTTAAAGGCACAGTTGGCTTAGATACCTGCTTGGCTTAGGGCCCTAATGAGTTAATTAAGCAATTCATGGTGGCTGCACTTCAGAAAAGGACAAAATCAGGCATTAAACCTTAGCTCATTTTCAAATGCTCTAAAGAAATGAAGGTCAAATGCAGCTGTTAAAATCTTCAGTGAAGAACCACAGGGAACGCAAGGTCAGTGAGGGCCCTGGATGTGCTCACATTTCCTTGAGGGCCACCCCAGAGCTGTGTGGCCCAGGGCTGGGAGAGGCAGCTCCTGCCAAAGCTCTGAGCTGGCCAGCACAGCCCAACTCCATTGGCTCAGGTAGATAATGCTGCCCAGGGAAGCAGGCATTTGGATGGGGAAGAGGCAGAGCGTGGAGCGTGACACTCCCCAGGGTTCACCAGAGCAGATTTATAATAAGCCAGATGGACACATGATACAGAGGACATGGCATGGAATTCATGCTCAACTCTTATCAATTCGTAGCTTACCTAATTTTGGGGTAAGCAAATAGCTATCACTTAATTTTAGCATCTCTAGCAACTGATATTTATTCCTCTCTTCCACCTTCACATCCATGCACCTTTTGCTGTTTTCTAGTACGTGTTTTTTATAATATTGTAATGTTGTCTCTTACCAAACACACCCACAGAAGACAAATCCTATGGGCAAAGTGGTAATAAAATTAAAATGAATCTAAATAGAACTTAATTCTCTGAAATCAGTTTTGTTCCACTGCATTTAGCAGTCTGAAATAAAAGAAACCATGGTTTATAATTAAAAAGGAGAGCTAATGGAAATTGAAAAACAGCCTCAATTTCCATCAAAAGGGAGGAAAGCCAGTTTCAGATATGAAAATTTGTCTTTTATTTGTATCATTAAATAGCAGACATTTAATAGGATGTTTTGTGGAATGATCAGAGTTATTTGGGACACAAATAATGCATAAAACTCATTCATGACCTGCCATGAAGAATATGATAACCTGCTTTTCAGTGCTTATCAGGATGTAGCTGTCTAAATGAGCAATACTTTAAAACACTGTGATGGTCCATGACTTTCAGAAGAACAGTGAACTTACACAACTAAAAACTTTGGGAATTTTATGAGAAAGAGTATTTGGTGAACAAAAGGCATTTCTAGGATTACAGAATGCACCCAGGATGCAAAGCTGGAGGTCAGGAAACACCACAGATTGTATATGTGATCTGAGAGGAAACTCACAGAAATGGGTATGAGCTGTTTCAACACTCAAGCTGTTTGGGATTCCTCAAGAATCCATTCTACCTGTGTTTCAGGGACTCTGCCAAAAAGCTTTTTATTCTTCCATCTCCTAAAAGCCCCAGCAGCTGTACCTTGGTGCATGATCTGAATAGATGTATTAGATACAGCTAAAAAATCTCTGGGCAACAGGATGGGGGCAGTGGGAGAGGAGCAGGGTGGTGGGAAAGAAATGAGATTTCAGGAAAGAAAAGGAGAAAGCAGTATTGAAAAAAAAAAATTTGTCAAAAAAATAGCATCAGGGTTTTCACCAGGGTTGCAGAAATGCATAGATTTTTCTCATGGCACAGTGACAAGGTCCCATCCAGAGGGAGCGGAACAACTCAGTGCCCAGAGAACAAATCCTGTGAGAGGGACTGAAATGGTTCATTTCAGCTTAAACTGTGCTAAACTTTATTTTGCCATCAAAATGATAATATTTGCTGCTTCACCTGTCTTAGACAAACTGGTAAGATGCCCTCCCTGCTGGAAGACTCATATGAGACATCCCATTATTGGAGACTGGACACTGTAACACTACCCAAATTTTGTAGACCATGATCTTGGACCCTTAAATGGATTCTATGTAGCTCATAAAAGATTTTTTTTTTCTATGTGAATTTTTCATGGTCTTGTACAACAGTTTTGTGTTTTTCTGGTTCTCTTTCCTGTTCAAAAATTCTTGTATTAAAAAAACCCCAAAACAAACTGAAAAACAACAAACAAGTACTTTACTCTTCCTGAAAATAATATTGAGCTTTGTTTGGCTTTTATCCAAAACATCATTCTTTTATGAAGCCCATGACTGATGAAGAGCTATTAATTTCCAGATGGGGTGCAGGACACCTTCTGCAGATGAGCCTGACTCTGTAGCAGAAGAAGCCATAAGTTTTAGATAAACTAACATTCCAGTGACATAGTTTAAAAGCCAACTCTTATGTTTTTTTTACTTCTTTTTGTTGACAGCCAGAGTGACCTAAGCCTATTACTGATTTGGCTATAATACTTGATAGAAACAAAAGTTCTTTGTATTTAGCCACACAAAATGAAAATGTTAATTTCAAGTTTCAGAGCTGCTTCTCCCCCACCCCTTCCAAATTTCCTATATGCCCTCCAGAGTAGGAGTCACTTGACTTATGAATGTTTAATTCCTGCAAATTATGCTTTTAGGAGTCAGCAAAACAAATCTTATGGCAAAAATTATGAAACAGCAAGACTGTATAGCTCATTTCTGTGCCTCTTCACAGCCCCACAGGAGGTCACTGAGATCACACCCCACAGCTTCAGAATCATCTCCCTTCATTTGCATTTTATCTCATTTTCTTTCCTCTGTCTTGGTACTTATCATATTTGCCTTGCAATGATTTTTGATGAGCACTGTGAATACAGGGAATAAGGGCAGTGCAGTGCCTTTTACAGGCCTAAAATCTCAGAGGCTGCCACTGTGAAATACCGTGCAAAATAAGAGAGGAAACCCTCCTGTTTGCAGCCAAGAACCTCAAGCTAGCAGGTTGTTTATCTATCAGCAATTTTTTTGGTTTTACCCCTGGGTTTCTGGATGTGCTCATTTGTCACCCCTTGTTATTTATAGCCATGCAGTTTGATGCACAGTACAGAATTACAGTTCAGATTCGCCTGCTGGAAGAAGTTAAAGCCTGTGGTCTGTGACATCTTCCTGGGGAAACAGCAGAATTAAATCAGTGAAAAGTGATGCAATGCTTTTAATAACATTTAATTGGTAATTGGATGTTCTAGGAGTAAACAACTGTTAAATAATATTGATGAAAGGTCTGTCAAAAGAAGAATACATTGTCTGATAAGCAACTGTGTGGGCAAATATTTCAATTGCTCCAGTCTAGTCAGACACGCTGTGTCTGAGTAATTCCTGAACCTGGTCTTTTAAATTGAGCTGGGCTGGTTTCCAGACAAGAGCAAATCTATCCTCTGGGTTGCACAGCTAAAGACCTCAGTGCAGAGCTGTGATCCTTGCTCCTTATGTCATTTCCCATTCTTTCAAATCCTGATGTTTTATGTTACAACACTGGTTTTGTTGCTGTTGCTTTAATCCCCCAGACATAGCTATATTTAGAAAGCAGAGGGATAACTAAACTACTGTACAAGGCTTTGCTTCTTCATTACAGATTAAGATTTCAGTTCTCCAAAGCTTCATGTGTGGGATACATCTTTGCAGGATTTCGGAGTTACTCTTCAAATGTTTGTAGGACTTAGTCACAGATTAGCTGAAATTTTCTTAGTCTGCTGGCAAAATTAAATACTCACTATGATTTGTGCCTTAAATGGAGAAAAAAAAGAGTGAAAACTTTCCATAGATTTTTATGATGATCATATATGTATGTTCAGTGTCATTTTATTTTAATTGTTTAAACTTGTGTTTACAGTTATAGCATCTTTGCAGAACTAAGACCAAAACTTTCTATTTCCCCCTCAGAGTTACTAACCGCTCGTAAACCACACAACTCCAGCCTCACTTGGCACTGGTTTTATGCTGGAAGGGTTTAATACAATTTTTGTTCACCTAATGATATGTGAAAGCTAAAAGAGCTGTGCCTTTACACTTGTCATTGTTGCAGAAACTCTGTTTTGAAAATCCATTGTTGTAAGACACAAACCAGTGATAATGTGATAATACCCATGTGAGGTTTTCTTCACCTAATCTATTATTTGAGTAAACATATATATATTACCTTTAAAAATACTTCTTAATATAGCTAGTAGCATTTTTTGGCATTTTTTAATATAAAAGATGTATTAACATACTCTATAAGTAGTAATTTCAGTGCATGTTTTTCTTGGTAAAATTACTAGAACTAGCAAGTAAAGAACAAAAACCTTAATGAAACATATGCTTAAGGATATGTAACCTTCAAAAGTTTTGCAGGATCCAAGTGGCTTGGCTGTCACTATTGGAAGTTACTCAGATGTTTAATGATCTGTATGTCTTGGACTTCCAGGAAGAGTTAATGTACTACCCAAAGATAAATGCAATTTTAATATTTCCTTTATCACAGAGATGTAACTCTTTACATTGTATTAACGTGCCAGTAAGACAGCATCCAGCTGGGATGCAAAATAATCTTTTCTTCTCTTTATTTCTAAGATTGGAATTAATCCCTGCATTAGATACTGACAGAATTTATTTTGGGGATTAAATTTGCTCAAAGCCTTTGTTCATAGGAAATGCAGCTTGTGATACAGAGATGACACTAAGCATTATCATAAGCTAATAAAAAGGCAGAGATAATAAGGACCAAATCAGTAGAAACAAATTTCAGAGGTAAAATTCCCTCTGTCTGCAAGTTTTCTTTCTTTTCCCTCCCCTTTTCCCTTGTACCCTTCCTGCTCTACTTTTGGATTCAAACTCCTTTCTTCACCATGTTGTTTTAAGGAGTTGATGAAAACCTGATAACCCCCCTTTGCTAAGGAGGCAGAAGAACTAATTGCTTTTTGTTCACTATCTTGGCTGATGGGGGAGAAACTAAAACCCAATTCACCCAGTAATTGCTACGTTCATGAAAAGCAGCATCAAAGCCTTGATGCATTTTACTGTTGTGTCTTGGGAAGGCTCATGTCTAATTCTTATGCTGATATGGCTCATAATATAGTCCTCTGACTCTTCTATTTGCTCTTGCAATTACAAGGGTTCTTATTCCATTGTGCATATTCCTCTGAACTAAGATTAGCTTAACTGAACTTCCTTTGAAAACCTGGCTACCCATCAAATGCATCAGGCCTAATGCATTCTGCAGCCACGCAAAATCAATGAACAGCACAATTTTCTGCTTCCTGCAATGATCAATAGGATTCACATAACGGGTGGAAAATTTTTAATCATGACAGCCCAAAATCTAGCTGGCATAAATCTTCCCTGCATTATAACCTCTCCATTTTCCACTAGTGCAAATTTGCAGGTATTGAATAATATTTATGTAGCAGATACATTATGAAAAGCAATACAATAAGAACTTCACACTTCAGTGATGATAGGTTGAGATCCCAGAGGCCCATTTCCTAGACAATGTACTGGCTTCCATGCTCCAAAAGCAAAATCCTTTTTTTCTCCTGAAACTATGATTTTTGCTGAAACTATACTTCCCTAGATCAAATCTGACATGGCTCAGGAAAATGTTAATTCAGGTTGACCATGGCTAAGAAAAGTACATTTGAATGAGAAAATAATCTGCCACCAAAGAAGCAGTTCCTGTCTCTGACATAGCTTGCTTTTCCTCCTCTATCCTGGCTCAACTTATGGAACTTCAAAAATGTGTTCCTCTGGAAAACCACCCAGGAAGAGGAAAATCAACTGGTACTGTCCTCATTGACAGTGTGACCTGAGGCACACGTGATTTGTACAGGCTACAGTCAGTTACCACAGGTATGGAAATAGAGGGAAAGGAGGTGACTCTCCTCTGCATTTTTTTAATAAGTCTACAGATAAAAGCAGAACTGCAATGTTAAAGGTTCTAGCAAAATTGTCTGTAAAGTCACGTCCACATTTCTAGTTTACTCTTTCCTCAGGAAAAGTACAAAGGAAACTTTCTCTGTCAAAATCCAAGGACTTAGGTGTCTAGAAAAAGTTTCTTAATTTTAAATGTCAGGACCACCCCTGTGTTAGGCTATGCCAGTGCCTTTTACTGCTCTTTGAGTCTACAGATCTCAGGCTTTGCTCTTAACTGAAAAGCAGAGGAATGTCTGTGGCACCAAGGCTTAGAAGGGTGAAGCAGCAGCTGAGCTCTTGTGCAAGTCACGCTGAGACACAGCCCACCCTCCTGCCTGGTTCTGCACCTCGTGGGTCCTGCTGCCAAACGAGAGCAAGCAAATTACCTGTTACAGACTGTAGTTAAATAAATCTTTACAGTCATGTTCTAGGAATGGATTTAATTTTCATCATCTGCCATTATGTTACAATCACAGCCCTATACATGGTTTAGTGCCAAGCTATTTTTTTTGTCCTTGCCAGAGTGTTATAAGAATATCTTTATGACTCCTTACGCTCAGTGAATCAGAATAATGATTCCTTTTGATCTTAGCTTAGTTTCACTGGGTATGAACAGAAGTGCCAGCCAAATGTGAACTGCTCAAAACTTACACTGGTAAATAATATTCAAAGAAGTCAAAACATTGTGTCACTTCTCAAGTCTGACATTTGCTTCT
The DNA here is from genome assembly GCA_013397245.1 of Thryothorus ludovicianus. Lineage (NCBI taxonomy): Eukaryota > Metazoa > Chordata > Aves > Passeriformes > Certhiidae > Thryothorus > Thryothorus ludovicianus. The sequence goes on along the minus strand of VZTB01009766.1, from coordinate 132,190 downwards.
GTCATAAAACTGAGAAATTGGCAGGGCACAGCACAGTTTTAGACCATTCTTATAATAATCACAAAAACACAACTAAGAAAAGCAAAGGGTATGTGATAAGCACCACATTATTACAGTGTCACAGCTGGAAATGGGTACATATTTGCAGAGGTTTAGAAGGAAAGATTCTCTCCTTCTCCCTAATTTTTGCAAGACTTTTCTTGAGGACAAAGTATTAACTTGCAGCTTACAGTGAAGATACATGAATACAATTACCCAATATAGATATAGGATTATAGAGTGAGTCCACCTGCAGACAGCAAAAGGTTTTTTTAATATTAATATAGGGAAAAAGAGAAACTCAGTGAATGTTTGGCAATGTGTTCTTCTTTCACTTCTAAATTCTCAGGTGTAACTTGGAATGAGAAATGAAAAGCCTCAGACCCTCCTTAATCAGAACATTGAATTAAAACTGTACAACCTCAAAGTGTCTCCTGTAAGCAAATACACTTCGTGGCCAACAGTCTGTATTTGAAACTGGCAATTTTCAACATTGCTGTGTGTTGGGATATAGCATGGCAAACAGAACCTGACTGAACCATGTCTCTGAACTGGGCACACATGAAGGCTTCATGGCCACAGGAATCCACAAGGAATTAAATGTGCAGTTTAAAGCCAATATAACAAAGGAACGTTGGATTCCTGCACGCTGTATTGACAGCTTGTCAGTAGATATCATTCCTACTGTGGTGTATATATGTGGTATTTAGTCACTCTTCCATTGCCTGTTTTTCTCCAAAAGCTCTTTTCTGCAAGTCAGGCTGAATTTTAGCAAGATAAATTAAATATCCACAGTACTAACTAAAAGAAATGCATCTGACTGCCAAGGCAGAGATTCTCCTGACCACTCCCTGCAGACATTTAGACTAGTGTAGAAGTCAGGCATTTTCTGATGTCATTAAATGACTGACTCTTCTTAACCTTAAACTCAGCAAATAATTACTCTAGACAGGCCCAAGATGATAAAATCTACACGTCTATTGACAATGACAAAAATTTTCTATAATATTAATAAGTTGCACAATAAATGGGCATGTCTAGTAACATTTAAATTAAAGGTGTTAAGTTCTGCTTGTTGTCAATTTTGCTATGTAGGTATAGTTCCAAGTACTAATAGCACTTAGAAATGTCCTTTGTAACAATGTCCAATTTCAACTTCACATCCCATGACTGCTTAGCTGACTAAATTATTCATGTATGCATGAACATGCAGAAATACACACAAACATACATAGTTACTCGGGCTACAAATATACTAAAAACAATATATGTCTTCTTCCTATTTAATTTGCTATGTTAGCTTTGCAAGGCACTGATTTCCTCTTAACATCAAGGAAAAAAATAGTTACAATGTTACTTTATAAAAGGGCAAGATTAATATGTTAAAATACGTTGCTAGCATCATTTCTTCTCTCCATGCTCCAAGTAATCAAAATGTTTCACCCTCTTTTATGTTGTACATTAATTGAGGTTCCACTGGAGCTGGAGAGCCACAGTCTAGACAATATAAAACACCATCCAGAAATGACAGTGCCTGCTGGAAAGACTTTATGTTCTGGTAGTCCTTTTTGTCATTATAACTAATTATGTAGGACCGAATAAGCCTGCAATATTAGCTCAGCACTCAGGGGTTCCTAGAAATGGATGCTCCCTGTGATGCTGTGGATATTAGAAAATGCAGTTTCACAGTTTTGTTGCCAGCAGGGTCAGGTGGTCTATTAAATACTGTCAAGGAGGAGAAAGGACAGGAAAAGAAGAGCAAGTTTTGATGATACAGATTGGCTCTCACTGGCACTTTCTACTGTTCTTTCAGTTTTATTATAGTTTATTCCTAGGTAATGATATATGAACAGAAACAAATTTCAGTCTACAGCCAGTTAGCTCAGTGAGATGTTCACAGCCAGTCTCAATATGCTGGGGCAGGGGGAAGTTCTTTCAGAGAGGAGAAAATTTCCTGTGAATACTGTTCTGTATTAGCTTCAAAAAAATAATAATTTTAAAAAATAAATATTTTTTTGGGGAGAAAAATAAAATGAAACCTTTTCTGTTTATATATTTCAGATTTCTATAAGTCTTTGAATCCAAATTAAATTGCTTTCCAAGAATTCTAATATATTTTATAAAAACTAGGTTGTTTTTCCAGAAACCTTATTTTCTTTATTGAAAACATTTTTTTGAAGGAAAACTCATTCTTGTCAGTAACACAAAAACCTGTGAGAGTATGCTGAGTACTGAGAAATATATAATGGCTTTCTCTTCCTTAGATGTTTTGCCTTTGATAGAAGTTAAGCTGCACTTTCAGTAGTTTCCAGAAAAGTAATGGGTTTCTGTGGTATTGGTATTGCCAGGAGTGCTGTTGTTATTAGTAACACTTTCTATGAAATGTTAAAAACTATATTTGTTCTCATTCAGCACGAGATTCACTAATAATCTGAAAAAAAATACATTCTCCTGATGGCATATCTAAGGTAACAGCAATTGCGCTGAATGTTAAATCCCCACATTTCCTTGGTTATAGCGGTGCCAGATTCCCGGTTTCGTTCTCCTGTAGATGAAGCTGGCCTTTCACTGGCTTCATGAACTCTTGAAAAGTGAGAAGCGATGAAAGAGGTGCACAGCTACATCCAGGTTCCATTTAGTGCAAGATGCAAAGATATTTGCATCTGTAAAACACATCACTGTGCTGTACAAGTTACTAGCAGTAGAGACTCTGGTACTCTGTTACTTCATGGCCACTTGTGGGAAAGAAGAGGTGGTTGCTGCCACGAGTGAGAAATCATTTCAATCTGCAAAGAGCCCTGCAGACACGGGTAGGGCTCTGCACCACCAGTGGTTCACACTGGCTCAGGGTATTCTGAATCAAGAAGGCAAACAAATCTGCTCCAGGCTGAAGAATGCGTGCACCACACTTCTGACAAGAATATGGCAATATGTCTTCATTCCTCTGTTAAGCATAGATTTGTGGCAGAGCTACCATTTACTCAATTCCAGTTTGGTTTTGTCCCTCTGGGACTTGGATCCACACACTGTTCTCCCTCATACATCTGCAGGGCCAACTTCTGCTCTCCTTGCTGAGCACACCGTTTCCCTGGAACCTGCCTTAGCTCCACACCACGGTTTCCAGGAATTCCTGGTGATGCTGAAAGGAACCTTGTTCATGTTCCTTGCCTAACTCCTGGAATAAACAAGCCAGGGTTCAGCCTGGCAAGCACAGCCAGGAGATGATTGTTCAGCTCTGGTGTTTTACATTTCCATACACTAGGAAAGCAGCTATAAATAGCCTTTGAGAAACATAAACGTTTTAGTATAATGGGATTCATGTTTAATATGGGCAATGACTTCTCTTCCCTTAGGATCGCAATTAAAATGTTTAGACAAAATTAAACTGCTTCTTGGGAAGATACAATGATGCGGAGCACAATATTTAAACAAGCTCCCAGTGCCTGACAGAAAATGGCTCTTTGCAATCAAGCTCCAAAAGAGGAGACAGCATAGCTGTTTATTATTGCTCCATATGCTGATGAAATATGGGTACTTGAGCACCAGTATCACAGTAGCTTATGGAAAAGAGGGATTTCTAGAGAAAATTACATTATTTGTTTCTGAAAAACAAATTGGTAGTTGTCTGAGGCAAGTTTGGGATATGTTTTCATTATTAACTAGCATCCTGTGATTAGTCAGCTCCAGCTTTGGCAAGACAGATTTTCATGTACAGGGCAGTTTGATAGAAATTGCTGCCTGCCTATTATTTAAAAAAAAAAAACAAAAAAAAACCAACCCAAGTTTTAATCACAGCATTTTCTATCCTTGTAAGATCCTTGGCTCTGGCTGTAAAGCTCTTGTGCAGAGCTCAAGCAGGGAGAAAAGATAATTGTACAATGCTTTTATGAAGCTCCAGTTAATCCAGGAGCTAATCAGGGATTGTTTAGCCCTTGGCACAAACTGGGATAATCTCTTTGCAGCTCTCACCTGTGCTCTTTTCCAATCCTTGACAATAGTTTGTTACAGCATATCCAAATTCGAGTAATATTTGAGAAAGACAACCTGGAGTTTTTTTTCTTTGCTACCTCTGCATTTTGGAAGGTTAGGAAATGGTGTTTAAACATGGTTTCTTCAGATCCACTTTCATTCCAGGGGATGAGTGGCAGGAGATGATGGTGACTAAAAACAAGTACAAAGGTTCCAATTCCATCAGATATTCAAGACAAAATTATCTATGTGGGACCATCTTAAAAGGACTAATTCACAGCTTTCAAGTCTTATCTGGAAGTATATGCAACAGTCACAAAAGATATCTACTACTTAACTTTTATTATTTATTTAAAGACTTGCTATTCTGGTCACTTTAAACTACAATTTTACTTCAGTGCCAGAAGGAGTAAATTTTTTGCATTTCATTAAAATTATTAGGCTTAGGTCGGTCACAGTATATATGATTGCTGAGAACATAATCATGCTGAGGATTTAGATCTCAGAGAAATTCTAAATTTTATCTATACTACTGCCAAGACCTAATGAGAAGAGGAAACAGACACAGCAAATTGAGATATTTCTGGTTTACCAGAGCGTTTTAAACTAAGCACCACATGGAAAAGCTGTAGTCTTTGTATTGCATATAAAGATTTCAGGAGCTGTTGATTTCTTAGTGTTGCCATGCTGTCAAAATCTATACTGCCCTGGAGATGTATACTAAACACCCAACTGAAATCTGTGATTCTATAATGCTTTTCTGTTTCCACTTCCTTTCCTAATTTTGATTTCTTTCATTTCATGCTGTGTGTGCAACCTGTCATCGTGTATCTGTGGTTTCTGCCATTACATATCCTTCTTTAATTAACGTGCATGGCCATGGTGCGATACATTTCCAATGCCAGCTTCTGACTGACTGCCATGTGCATTGACCTTGTTGGCCTCAACTACGTTTCCTTTCCAGCTCTTAAATGCCGGAATCACGCAGGAGCCTTGGAAGCACAGTGACATCTGTTACCACAATTTTAGCTACCTTGGTGCCACCAGCCCTAGAAGGTGGTGCTCCCCTCTGCTGGATCCTCGCAGAGCTCTGTGAGGCCGTGCTGAGAGCCAGGCTGGGGCAGCCTGAGCGCTGGGTTCAGCGCGGCTTGGCCGTGCTGGTGCTCCAGCGATCCCCCGCACAATCAGCACCTTGAGATCAGGGCAAACAGAGCCCGCCTCAAGCTGGGCTGAGCTCCCCCTGCTCGGAATATTCTGCTTGTTGTACCTCATCGTGAGGCTTCACATCTGATTTGTGCTGGCACCCTGCCCTCGTGGCCCGAGGGGAGCTCCTGCGCTGCCATCTAGGAAGGGCTCAGCTCCCCGAGTGCTCAATCTGGCATCAAACCTCCTCGTGGTCTGGCACTAAACCCTCAAAAGGGCAGCATTTTGAGTTGGGGTATTGTCAGATTTGGTGTTTTTTTGCTGTTTTTTTCCGACAATGTAAAGTCCTTTTTTCCCAGCCCGAGATCAAAGAAGGAGTTCTGAATCTTCAGCTCTCATTCTCAAGTTTGTTTATCTAAGCTTATCTATTACATTCTTTCTCTGCCCTGCTGAGGTCTTTCTGGCAGGACGGCAGAAGACACTCTCCTTCTCTGCCCACCTGAGAGGCAGGGTTTATCTTTTATACTAAAAACTACATATACTTTATTTATAATTGCTTTCCAATACCTATCATCTACATTAGACAGTCAGTTTCTACTCTAAACCAATCAGTTATGTCCCTGTAACAGAAGAAATGGAGTGAGTATGAAGAAGGAAGAAACCTAAAAAGCCATGAGGTTCCTCCATCTTAGCACCACACACCCCCATGTACTAAAACCTAAAATGTACTTTTACACCCCGTGACAAACTTATCATTACTCTATTTAAACTCTTGTGACTTGTAATTCTTCTTTTAAGGTTGGCAATCGTTTCCATGGGCTAAAATCCAAATCACAGGTATTTTGGGCTGTGTGCCAGGGTCTCTGAGCCTCCAGGGCAGTCAGAGACAAGCTCTGGTTCCCACAGGGTATCATGGAGACACTTTTAGCTTTACTCTGTTTTATGAGCCTTTAGCTAAATTTCTTGCTCAAACTGGCCTTTAAAATACTTGCTAGAATACAGCACAACTTAATTGTTTCTAAAAACCTCCAGCAAGATCTAAGTTCTACGGCTTTTAAGTGACTCAAGAAATCTGTTCTTCCTAGTACATAAAAATGGAAATATCACACTAGCCATGTAGGTAAAAGGCAAGAAAAAAATTATTAAAACTAACATGACAAGAAATTGCTAACTAAAAGTGCTGAAGAATCATTAAATATTAAAACCTCTAATGTAAAATAAGGAATTATCTGTATAATAAATTCACTCTCTGTTATATTCTAGGCTTTGTCCAAGTACTCAGTGACTCTTTCTTCCTCGATATTTTCCTGAAAATCTTAAACTTCATAGTCCAGACAAGCATTTTTAAAATTCTGATAAAATATGCAGATTTTATCACAAATACTATTGTAAGCTCAATCATGAAGCACCTTGTATTTTCCATGAATAAATGCAAATCAAAACACAGCAATGAATTTTGAGGGCAGAAATTATTAAAACTACACATATGCTCTCACTTCCAAGCAAAGTGTTTAAAACTTTACACAATTTCAATTAATCTTCAGTCCTCATTGAAAGAAAAGAAAGAATTCTGCAGGCATAATAGCCACAGCCTAAATTGTGGATTACAAAATAAAATCAAAATAAGCAAAGGAACCCTGCAGCTGGCTTGTAACACAGTGCAGGTTGTCACTGGGTACCCAAATTCTCTAGCTCTACTGAATATCCCTGAAGTGCTGCAGCATCTGAGTCTCATGGACCAGGACTGAGGGATTTTGAAACTGAGATGTGGGTAGGAGGAACAGGGGTAAATTTAAGAGCAGAACCACTCTGAGCTGTGGCTGTAACCTGCCTGACCTGAACACGATATAAATGTTATTTGAATTACACAAGCCAGTCCCTTCCAGAGTAATCCCTGACATGAACACACACTGACACATCAATCCCAGGGCTGTTTTGTAGGGTGCAGAGTAAATACAGTTTCTTGTGCTACCAGCAATTCTCTCTGGAAGCTCTTCATGCAAACCTAGTGGTAGGAATCTGCTATTTACTAAATAAACACCAAAACATGCTATGAAAACAACAGCCTGTTTATGATAAAAAACACAACATGCAAAACTGCGAGGAACCCTCCAGAAAGAATAAATTTATTTTCCATTTTTTATGATACTTGAAAAATAATACAGGTGTTTTTCAGCAAATCTTTATGAAGTGACAGTAATGATTTTGCAAAACAGGTTGGATATTTCTCTGGTTAAAGAAAATATGTTACTTTGGAAATAATTTGAGTTACAGATGTCTATATTATATGTGTATATATACAATATATAGTATATACACACTATATAAACATAGTATAGCTATACTATATATAGAATTTCATTTATTTTAAAATGTAATTTTATATGTTAAATAGGATACATAAACTAAGTATCCTAAATAGTCTGACAAGGAATTTGCATGTTTGTAAAATTAAATGCATTACTGCAATTAATTTTTAATTTCATCAGCAATGTCTACAAAAAAGGGTGTCATATCTTGACAAGTTCTGTGTTACTGTAGAGCATCTGTCTTTGGTCATCTACATTGAACTAATGATTTAAAAAGGCACATTGGTCTTTTACAGTGTACATTCTTAAACAAAAATTATACATCTCTACTTTTAAACAGCTTGGATCTTTTACAAACAGAAAAAATATGTTACTAAAATCTGAACAAAAAAGAAGTCACATACTGTAGAGACAAATTCTCCAGATTGCAGGAAATCCCTTTTTTAAATTTCTTTTTTTTGCTTTAAGATGAAAGGAAGATTTGATCAGGGTCAGGCTGAGGCTAGGACTGACCACAACATTTCTAAGTCAAAGTTGGCATGGGGATCTGCTACTGGTCTGTCTCACTGGTGCATGGACTGCATTTGACTCCTCACACCATCCACCTTGTTTTCAACTGGCACAGATGGCAGAGGGAAGAAATGAGAAGCAGGGCACAATGAAAGTAAGGTGGCTTTCCAAAAGGAGTTGACTGCCAAATGCATTAATATTTCCTAACGCTGCTTCTCCAAATTAGCAGCTGAGTTTGGTTGCTGTAGGGACAGCATGCAGTCAGGAGCCCAAGAGAAGGTGTCACTGTAGCCCCCAAGAGCCCAGAGGTGCCGCAGTCCTGTGGGAGAATGGAGGCACAAAATTCCCCATCCAAGATGTGTGCAGTGGCTGTGTCAGCACTGGCAAGGAGCTGTGTTAGAACATTTCTCACCAGCTGAGGGTTCCACCCCTCACTGTGCCAGGAGCAGAGCACTGAGTGTTTGGGAGGCCTCACAGGGAGGGATGTGTGACACTGCCTAATTCCTGTCAAACCTACACCTACTGTGTTAGAAATAAGGAGGGCTTCAGAAAGAACTGCTGCTAAAACAACTTCTGAGAAATACTACAAAGTTCTTACAGAAAATACTGGACTAATTTTTGAAAGTATGACAGTCTGTTGAGGAACTGAAACATGTTTTGTTTTCACAACAGCACCATCCTGATTCTTAAACAGCCAGGGCACATATTTGGATGAAGAGCAATCGTAATTGCATAGGGTATATTAGTGTCTTCTGAGAAGGTAGAAATATTTTTTTTTTTTTCTTCAATCTTATATTCTTCAAGAATGACTCTCCTTCCAATATCTTGGTTTCAACAGAAAAGGAACTTTTTTGGCTTGTTGTGCTGCCCCAGCCCCTCAGAAGGAGGGTAAGTCCACCTCTTTTTGAGTCATTAAATCATAGTTTGAACTTCTTCTAATGGCCATGCCACAGCTAAAAACTGATGAGGTTATTTACCTCTTACTTGCAAAAAAATTAAGCCACAATTGTCTCTGGCCCTAAAAACCGTGCTAATCTACCCCCCATAACCATATCATCCATTACCCTGAATATAGGTAAGGAATCTGAAAGCTGTCTTGAGACAGTCAGCAGAAACATCTCCTATTAGAGAGGAATAAAGAATTAATGCAGATTGTGAAACTCTATGCCCTTCCTTCAGCAAACAGCAGCAGCAGCAATGGAACCAATCTATTCCTATAGCCATGAATCATTTAAAAATTTAAACTGCTTTTGCTAGGTAAGAGCAAAGAAACAACTCTGATTCTAGGGAAGGGTCTGAGCTGGGAGTCAGGAGTCCCTTCTGCTTCCTCCACACTTGTCCAGAGTCAAACTCTGACACAAGGTACATCTGACCCTGTCCCAGCCTCCAGATGCAGAGGGAATGAAATAACACCAGATAAAATGTAACATCTGTCATAAATACAGTCCTCATAAAATTTTAACAAGTGCAGAATAACATCACCAGAGGAGACTGAAGACAAAAAATTAAACTATATATAGAAGGAGTGACAACAGACTACACGGAAAAAACCCACAAACCCCTGAAACTGTACGACATAAAAAAAGCTTGACATACGTACATATTTTGCTTCCAAAAGTCAGAGGTGTTAAAAATCAGACAGAAGAGCCCTTCCAATATGTGAATGTTATGAAATTTAATTATTCTTTCTTAAAGGCAGAAATTATTTAATTTTATTGTTAAAGCATTACTAGTGCTGTTTACTCAATACATAAACATTGGGCTGCCTGCACTAGCATAGCAATCTTATGCATAAAAGCTTTGATCTCTCAGTGATTGCACTTAATATTACATTTACTCAACTGCAAAGGCAGCCTGCCCAGGGCTTTCTTGGTTGTTTTTAGTTAGAGAATATTTTGGGCCAAAATGAGTCATGCAGATTTGAAAGACTGGAATTTTTGTTCAGGAAAAAAAATGCTCAAAACTACAAAATATTGTAAGTGTAATTTTCAGACAAGTGGTGACCATGTGCTTTCTTCACGTTTTTCAGAGAGAAATTTCTTTGTTTAAATCAGTCTGAATTTATTATTTGGGCATTACTCTGAACACTGCATTTCCCCATCACATCTGAAGTTGATAACCTGACTGGCCCTTTGTTTCAGGTGATAAACTTTAAGCAGTGCTTCACTTAAGGTTTTATCTAGCACAAATAAAAATTGGGAAGATTAATATACGTTACACAGGAGTAGGGGGCTGTAGGTGGGAAAGTCATCACTGAAATACGAAGGAAGAATATGCTTGCTTATTTTATTGTTTCCTGAGGGTTGCTACTCTCCTCCCTTCCACTCCATCAGTACATAAATTATTCTTGTGCTTCCTTACACCCATTGAATACCAAATCTCTCACCTCCTTCCTTCTTATGAAGATCATGAGTTAGAAGAGCAATAATAGCCACATACTTAGGCTACAATAGCAACATTTAGAAGTATTTGTCTTTTCCATTTTCTGACAGATCCATTACCAGTTCATTAGCCTTTAGTGGGTAGAGACATTCAGTAAACAAATGAAAGTAACTCCATTTAAGAGCTAGTGAGCTAAATACAGCTCTCCTGCTCAGCCTGCTAATTACATGGAGTGTTGCAAGTGCACACAGAAACAGAGCCATCCTTTTGCTGCGATTTTAGAGCATCGCATCTTAAAATCCCTGACAGCCAAGACACAAAACTAGCTTTCTTTGTCAGTGTCAGTGGCTACAAAGATGGGAAATGGAAAACTAGCCCAGCAGCATTTGTGCTACTCCATCTTGCTGTAGTCCAGAAAATATAGAGAATACGTTTTCTAAATTCAAAGGATCATTATCTTCCTCTTCCACTCTATTCCCTTGTTAAGGTGACAGACTGCTCCAAGTACTACAAAAGCACAGTAGCTGAAAGGCCAATCTCTTCTTAATTTTAAGCTTAAAAATATTTTAAAAATACATACAAGAGGAGTGACACATGAAAGCCCAGTCTTGATATGTGTGATACAAGTTATTCTGGAATTAAATAGCCCAGTAAAAAAGCTGCCGTACCAAACAACAGGATACAGCCTTCCTTGTCCTTCTCTACCATCATTTTGTCTATCCCACATTCAAGTTCCTGTACAGAAACTAGGGAGCTAATAATTTTCTAATAATTGGACAGTAACTTCTTAAAGATAATTACATTAAATTACTTTAATTTCATCAACAGAATGGGACTTTACCTTGGCGAGAATGGGAGTAAAAACGACCTTTACCTTTTCCACCTCATGCACAAGTCAGGAGAAACACAATTTCCATAGCAGAAATCCAGTGCCAAGACCTTATTGCTATTAGCCATACACTATATTTTTTTTTTGAGGGGGATATTTTTCTTACCAGTACTAAGTTTCTGTGCCACATCAGGGCAATAAGCAGGCTGGTTCTCAAGGTTTTAACATGGAGGCAGGTTCACAGTCTACTACCCCCAAGAAGTTATTAAGAGTAAGGTAGTTACCATCTAGAGCTTGTCTAAGCCTGACTCAAAATTCATTAAATGGCAAGAAATTGCAAGTACTTTTTTAACATAACTGTTTTTACTTGAGGTGAAGTTGGAGGCAAAGATGATGATTCAACACAAGGAACCTAAGCTTTTCACTTATTTCAGTTGACTGAATAATGTTGTCGGTGCAGATGCTGGCTGCACTTTGACAAAGTATGATGTAAATGTCAGAGATACACATTTTGGGAAGATCTGTTATTGCAGGGTCCTGTTGTAAAGATGCTTTTAAGAAGCTGTTGTCTCTTTTCCTAATTGATCACAGGAAGTGCATCTCTTGGAGAAGCAGTGAGAGCTGGGATCAATGACAGGCTAGTTTAATGCAGCTCTTAACAACAACCTGCAGAGATTAGGAGGCTGTCAGGAAGATAACACCGGAGATTTATAGATTGTTTTCTGAAGCCATTCTTGGCTCTCGTGGGTGCTCTGTTATGTTTCTCTGTGCTTGGATATGTAATATGTACTCCCCATATAGATCCAAGCTGTAGTTCTCATTTATGGAGAAAATAGCCTTGCACCTTTATGTGCTGCTCGACTCCCAATGCCCTGGGAGAGCAGGAAGACAGGTGTCTGAAACCAAGCCAGTTAAGTAGTTGGAATGGCTCAGGGAAATCTGAGTTATAGCTGCAGTTTCTTCTGTCACTTGAGTGGGGCATAATGGGCCTAATTCAGCTCCTGTAACACCACTGAATCGATGGAGCAGCATTACCAACAAACGAGCCCCCTGTGTGCGGAGTCGGGGCTCGGGTGCTGCAGTGTTTGGGTTTGAAGGTGCAGCTCCTGAGAGGCACTTCAGTCCTCAGGGAAGGGCTGCACTCCATCAGGGCAAGGAGAGTGTCTCTTTTCTCACAGCCATAGCTCAGGAAGAAGTCAGTGCATCAAGCAGAAGGGGAAATAAAAGGTCCTCTGCAAGCACAAGAGGGGAGCAGCACTATTAATTTTCATGGAATTAGGCTGCCCTGAACTAGCTGAGGATCTGATCGCCTTCCCTCTGACTAAGCCAATGCCAACTCTGCACTGAGCTTTCTCAGCCCCTTTGACTTCTCCATAGCAGCCTTTCAGAGAAATTTATATATTTATGCATGTGCCTATTGTAGCTTTAAAGACTTTTAAGCATGTTTTACCTAATATAAGACAGGACTATTCATTATGATTATTCCTGAAGATCATTTCACTTGTCAGTAGCCAGATGAGTGCAAAGTAAAAATGAATTGCCTGAACAGTCACTACTTGAACAAAGGGCACTATGGTCCAGGCAAAGGAGAAATTCTGGATGTGCAGAGAAAGGTTACTCCCTCAACAGCGTATAAATCATAAAGATAAAACCAGTTAAGCACTCCTTTATGGAATATTAGGAAGACTTTCCTATGACTTTTGGTTTGTTTTATTATTGTAAATCAGGAGTAGAGAGACCTTAAAGACAGAACTATAATGTACTGGGCAGTCTCAGCCCACAGATTAATCTACACTTTTCCAACTCCTCAGAGGACCTGCCATCATCTTCATAAATAGATGACAAGGACAAAGATGGACAAAGCTAATTAATTTTGTTTCTCATGAGCTTAGTGCAGTGTACAAGGTGATGACTTAAAACCTCAAGAGCTAAAGATATATAGCAGCTAAAAGTGGGCTGATGTGATTTCTTAAAAACCTGAGGAATTGCTTCCAATTTCTACACAAAATTTGGATTCTGTTTCAATTAGCGAGTACAGGAAAATATACTTAAACACTCTTTTACCATTTTTTAAATTTAAATCAGAAGTGTTAAGCTGAGTTGGGGCACCAAACTAAAGTGCATTTTTAGTAAAACTAGCACTGAAAAGCAACTGGAGGAAAGGGGTGAGTCAATACTCATAGCTTACTGTAAATAAGGAGTCTCATGGTGTGGACTAAATGCACAAGGCAGTTGTTCCCTAATACTGACAGCTGGATTACTTTTAAGGTGTGCACCTTTCAAAGGTGGCATTTTGATCTGCGAAATGAACAACACTACAAAGTACTGAAGGCTCTAAATCCACGAAGCTAGCTACAGCTTAAAATACTGTGTGTACCACAACGCGCTTGAGAAAAAATTTAATGGTTGCTGGGAAGATGAAGGTCACCCCTCCAGCATCCCCCACTTCCTCCTCCTCCTCCCTCCAGCTCCATGGGTTGAGCTGTTGTCACACAATGTGGAATATCCTTTGGTCAGCTGTCCCAGCTGTGTGTGCATCCCCACAGGACCTCCTGTGCAGCCCCAGCCTCCTCAGTGGCCAGAGGGGCTGAAAAGCAGAAAGGGCTCTGACTCTGCAAACCTTGCGCAGCAATAACCAAAACATCCCTGGGTTACCGACTCTGTTTCCAGCACAAATCCAAGTCACAGCCTCACAGCAGAGAAAAGGAGCTCAGACCAAAACCAGCATGGTGCACAACAATACAAGGATGTCCAGACACACAAATGTCTACCAGATGTTCAATACAAGTCCTTCACGGCTTGGGCACTAACTGAAAACAACTAGGAGATCAGATGCTATAATATTAATTATAAAATTAATAGTACAAATGCATTGGATGATATCAAACATTGGACAGTTGCTCACTACTTTCCATCTGGTAAGAGGATGGAATAGAATATGGAACACAGACAAATAAAAAAAAATCAACAAAACAAAACCCCTGACCAAGCAAAACCAGCAAAACAATAAACCAAAGCCAAATAAAAAAAAAAACCACAACCAAAAAACAACTAAGTCTATTTCCTGGGCATAAACTGTTGGATTTAAAAAGATGAGACTACTCAGTTTAGCTGAATACAAACCATTAAGTCTTTGATAAAATCCATGTGGCAGACAGAACTGAAGCAGGTGGTTTTTTCCTCTCAGCCTTAGTTATATATTGAAAGCAAAGATTAGGAAAGACTTCTCTACAGCAGCTGGAGAAATGCAGTGAAGAAAGTCTATATCCGCACTATATTCATATGAATTTTGTGTGAAAGAATTCTCCAAGGCTAGATAAAAAAAGGAATTGTGATTGTGAGAGCATCTGCCCAGGAAGAGGCCCTTCAGAACTGAATTAAAGCAGCAAGAAATGCTGTGTTGGAAATCTAAGTGGGGAATTTCAACATTAAATACAGTTTTAGTTTAAGACTATAAGATTATTATAAATGTTACAGACGAAGGAGAATTCATGAGATCAAATCATCCACAAGAAGTTCAAAGACTGCTTTTTATATTGAATTCAAGTTGACTACAATACTGAGGGGTTGTTAAGGCTCACTGTATGCAATAAAAGAAATATATGGGTCTGCATAAATTGAAGGAGTTCATATTAATTCCACACGACTTACAGAAGTATAAAGACAAAGAAAGGTGCACTTCTGGTGCATTAGGTTATTGAAATCGCTTCCCCATTGCATACCATCAACCAGCAGCTTGGTCACACCCATCAAGTGGGTTTTAGCTGGCCTGTGATATCTGCCAGTGATGACTCTCACTCACTCAGGGTTTATTGCCCAGAGTCAAACTATGTCTGCCCTGAAGGCTCCTCCTAAGGCTAGACCCCTCCCACCAAAGCTGGCTGCAGAACCAGGCCTATATTCCATCAAAACATGAAAACAGAAAGCCACTGCTCTTTGGATTACAGTTTATTGTGTGACTCCACTGGGCTATTTAGAATAAGAAGTGCTTATAGTAGGCAGCTAAGATGCCACTGCAGAACAAGAAATATATTTGGCCATTTGATGGCAGTGTTAAATTGTGCATTGTTACGCCTTTGCTGGGCTCAGGTTTTGCTCTCAGGACCGTACCCATCTCCTGCACCTCTCCTTCTAGAGCTTTGGATTCACAACTCAGCTCAAACCTCCTTTTTTAATATATAGATGTCATGAAAAAAAAAACAGACTTAAGGCAAAAAAACCTGTGAAGACTAGGCACAGTGTGGATTAGTTTATCTGGAAGAATGCGTTGAAAGTATTTCTACTTAATATTTCAAGATATCTTGATGTTTTGGGTGACTTGAAGTCCCTACTACAACATTCTGAATCATTCTATCAAATAAAAAAACAACACTTAAGTAATTTGTAGTGAGAAAAGTTCTTTTAAGAAACCACAGCAATATTAAAAGAAGCTTTTTTCTCCACATATCAACCTGTAGGGTTAAGTCTAGCAAGGCAAGGAAGATTTGCATTTCACTCTTGTACTGCTCCTAGATTCTAGCATCCAGGACTCAGGACCAGTTGCCATCTCTGAACACATCATGTCATAAAATATCATATTTTCACTTTTAGACAATCTCTAACTACATTTACAGCTCTAACTCCTGTCAGTGCATCATTCAGTTGAGGGAATTATTAAGTTGCACGTTCTAACTTTTGGTTGGTTGGTTTCTGCATGTTTATAAGAGGCAACATTTTTTCAGCTTTATTAATTGTACAGAATTATTAGATTAAGTGATGCAGGAAAAGCTTTACATACAGCCTGCAACACCTAAAAGAGAATTTTGCACATTCCCTTACTCAGATACCACTCTATATGAGGGCTCCCAGCATGCAGCTGAGTGCAGAAACACCTGCAGCAGGGACAAGTTTTATCCCAAGCTTTTCTTTGGTCATAATTGATCCAAGCAACCAAAATTGTTCTACAAACATCCTGCAGGTTAGAGGGCACTCACTTTGTGAAGCTTCCTCCAACATTCTCATTTGCCTGTGACTAAGTGGCATTAGATCCCTTGGTTCTTATCTATAGAAAAGCAGGAATAGCAAAAATGGGCCTCTCTGACTTTCCAGTCTGGACAATGAATGCAATGAACAGGAGCCTAACGATGCAAGGGTATCTCTGAATACACAATTTTGAATTGACTAATTTTGGTCTGTGGTAGGTTCACCTCAGCTGGCTGCCAGACCCCCCCCTCCAGATGATCTCTCACTCCTCCCTCCCCAGGAATGACAGGATTAACAAAAGCTCATGAGAATAAAAAACAACAGGGAAGTTAGGTAGCAGTTACCATCAGGGCTAAATACACTCAATTTAAAGAAAATTAGTTTTACTTATTGACAATCAAAATAGAGTTGGACAGCAAAAAATAAAAACAAACAGAAGACATAAAACACTTCACCCCATTCCTGTTTTTTCAAGCTCAGTTCCACTCCCTCATTTCCATCTCCTCTCCCTCCCCAGGTGATGCAGTGGCTTTGGGATGAGGGTAAGGACACAGCAGTACCTCTCAGCAGCTCCTTGCTCCTCAGGATTTTCTCTTGTTTCAGGTTGGGCTTCTCTCTGGGACACAGCTCCCTCAGGGAGCAGCGACCTGCGTGTTACAGAGGCCTCCACACAGCTTTTTATTATTATTATTATTATTTTGCTTTTTTCAGCTTCTCCCCTCACACTAGAGCTCAAGGCTTTTTTGCCCCTCTTTTAATAGCCCCAGCACCTCCTCACAACCAGATTTCTGCTCCAGACACCCACCACAGATGCAGCTCAGCAGCACAGGCACTGACCAGAAGTAGGGCTCCAAAAAAAACCACTGTGTGCCCAGGAACCTCTGAAATCACCCAGGCCAGTGCTAGCAGAGATTGCACTCCCCTGGTGATAATTAGAGTCCTCATTAAAGGACAGCCACAAGACACAGGTGCTGATTTTTCAGTGTAAGCTCTCTTTGAGGGAGGAAAAGACCTGAAAGTTCCCATTTCAGCTATCCCTGGCTGCACAGTGCTAATTTGTTAGTGATAGGGAGATCACTTTCTAACTCTGTGTTCTTAGTACTTTATATTTATTGTCTTAAGCAACAACTCATTGTCCACCAAAATGAAACAGAGGTAGAAAGAGTATAATAATCAGTTTTCTCATTTTGAGTTTTTGCTCAAACAAACCTCCAAATCCATCACATTTCTGAATATCACCTGAGTATTTGCTGCTTCCTACTGTCCACCTGAAGTGACCTACAAAATCCAGCTGGAGTGGTCTTTCCAGTGGGTAAGCTGCCCTCAGTTTTAGAGTTTCCTCTTTTTCCTGGAGCATCAAATATAACCAGATCGGACACTGACCTCAAGCAGTTGTGATGAGCATGGGAAGACACTGCAACCATATTAGCATCCCCTAAATTATTCAGAGCACTTTCTGGTAAAACGGTGCTGCAGGACAATGAAAGCAAAGAACAATTCCCAGCAGATTAGATTTTTTTCCCTGTTGCTGTCTGTAATTATTTCTGTCGGATAAGTTATTTGCTATGCAGGCTTACCTTCAAAAGCATGTTTGTTTAAAAGAGAAAGAGGAAGAAATCCTTTGTAGGGCCTGCACATGATTAAATGGCTTTAACAAAACATAGTGAATAATAATGACAAAGACCTGTCAATTGGAATTTTAAGCATTTTGGCTCGTGAATTGGAAGAGCCAATGATATCAAGATGAGTACATGTAGCAAATAAGCGGTTATTTGCCCGTGCTGCCTATCAGTGAATGTTACAGATGAGCTGTTACTAGTTTGCATATTTCTACAAGTAACATTTCTTCTGTAATTTTAATGTACCCACAGTATGGGAAAAAAAGAGTATGGACCTATTGTCTTTATCAATATATTCTGATAACTGACAGCTGATCTCTGAGAGCTTGTACAACCCAAGAGAATAATTGGGTTTTTTTGATTTCTCTTTTTCAAAAGGGACTTTGGTCAAAAGCAGCCAGACAAAAAGTAGAGGTGAGTCCCAGCACTACGACAGGAAGAGTGACTCGAGGAGGATCTGGGTTTCTTTGAGTGATAGATGGTGATTTTTGTCATATTCTGTCCTCAAAGCTCTATGCAGGAAGACAAATATTTGCATCAAAGTGCAGAGAATGAAACACTTTTTAATTTCCCCATTGTATTATTATCAGTTATCTGGTAACCAGGATTTGATATAAGGTGTGCATTAAGATAATCACTTCTTTAAACTACTACGTGGTAAGCAGTGCTTTCTGGAAAACATCTTTTTTGCATGAAAACTTTGTTTCCTTCCAGAAATGAATTTGGGGGGAAATTATTTTTTTTTTTTCATCTCTATTTTATTTTTCTATATGCAGTTGCCTAAGGTAGTATAGCCCTCCTAAATGTGTGGTTTAATTTTTCTAATTTCACTGACAGAGATAGGGCAATATAGGTGAAATGAATTTGAGAAGGAGTTTCCAAGATGTGCTTATACCTTTCATCACTATCAGCTTCAAAACTGAACAAAATATGAAGTTATACAAATATTTAGATATTCTCCTGTAGCAGACAGGAGCTGAGGAAAGGACAATAAATGTCATAAAACCTTCATTTTCCATCCAGCTTTCCTTGACAAATATCTTTTTCTTTCGTGCAGCCTCTGTTCAGGAAGGCCCATGGAGGGGAATGGCCAAGCATCTCTCACTTTATCACTCTGACGACATTCGTTAACAATGTCACCTTTCCTTTAAACCCAGAGTTTGCTCTAAGAAATCTGTTTTTTGACAATATACTGTGTGGCTGAGGCAATTTTTAACATCTATTACTCCTGTGTATTGTGTTTGAAATTGAGAGTGCTGAATGTGTTACATTTCTACTATCAGATACTCATTGTGGGAGATAGAAATGCTGTGAAGGCCACTAACATCTCATTGAAGAATAAGAACAGAAATCTGATGGCTTTCCATTGAGGGACAGCTGCTCAAAGGGAGGTTAAGTAAGCACAATATCTTGGATACTGCTTTTTCCCCACTGGAGAAATGTGTACCAAAGCACTTCAGAGCTCTCCATCAGATCAGTGTTCTGGTGTCAGTGCTGTAAACAATTTCAATGAGATGCTGGCTGGGAGAAGTGGAGAGAGAACAGAAATGAAAAGGAGGAAGACAAAAGGCAGGGATCTTTTAAAGAAAGTGACAATTTTTTCTTTACAATAATGAAGAAACATACATATTTCTTTTGAATACAAATATTTAGCTCTGTATAGACAGCTTTCCATTAATAACAAAGAAAGTGAAGCAACTGAATACGTGCCAAGATTCTGCTCTGTATTTTAATGAACTGGAGCAGATTCCTTGAATTTAAGCAGTAATCCTGTACTGACTTAGTTTATTTTCTGGCATGGGAAGTCAGCCCTACTCCAGCTTGTACATCAGTTGTCACCGGAGCCAAATCAATCAGACAGTCAAGGTGGATCTGCCTGGATCTCCATCTAACAGTGAAGTGCCCAGAGCAGCCTTAAGTCATTGACTCAATGGCCTGGTGTTATTAACAAACGAGCTAGGGCTCCTCTCTCTGCAATCAGGGGACACTTGGCTGCCTGAGGACACTGTGTCCTCCTGTGACTCCCTCATCTCCTGCCTCAGCCTGAAGCCTGTGGCAGGACTCCCCTCTGCAGAGCTGCTCTACACAGAAATAGCCATCTCCCATTCTTCCAGTCATTCCCTTTTCACAGGAAACCCTGCACACTGAGAACTAACCAAGTGGGAACATCCTTCACACAGCCTGATTAATGTTTCTACAGGCTTCTTAGGAGATAAGTTCTATTTTATTAAATTCTCACTCTACTAATATCAGGAGATTTTCTGAGTTAAGCACTGGTCTATGCAGCCGAGTATATTTACTGCACTTCTCTAAATTTTCTTCTTTTCCAATTTTTTTAAATTTCTTAGGCTTTTTTTAATGAGAAAACTTTTTAAGACAGAAAAAAAGGAGAGAAAAAAGACTAAACCTTCTGAAATGTCACCTTAAATACCAGTTTAACTTGGTATTCTACCTTTGGGTTTCAGGTCCCTCAGTATATGAGGTACCACCACTATGTTATATATCACACAAACCTATGAGACAGGAAAAATTAAAATAGTGCTTGAGCGTTGATTTTTATTTTTTCTTATCAATAGCTTAGTTCTACAGTAAAAGTAAATGCCTTCTGAAATCTGGGTATTTAATTCTGTCTTCCATTTGTGTTTCTAAGATATAAATAAAGCTGAAAATGGATCTGAGATACATGCTCTGAGAATGAGTGGTGATGAGCATCCTGTGGTACAAAGTGAAATCTTGTTTCTTGTGAGTTGATAGGGTGTCACAGACTTCCCCTGGATCACGGACTACAATGGATCTTTCCTTAAGACATCCCTGACAGCTTCATGTAACTGAACTAATTCCAAGTGATGTTGATTTAATTCATTGAGATGAGAGTCTGATAACTGCCTTCAGTCTCGTGTAGAAAACAGCGTGCATTCCTGCTGCTCTACACAAATGTTAACAACAACATGTTGGAACACAAGCTCAACAAATCATTTAAGCATTTACTTTAGCCTGCCCCACTGCAGCAAAACACTTAAGCACATGCCTAAAGGTACAGACATGCTCAAGTGCCTTTCTGATTAATGATGAACCGGAGCCCAAGTGTCTAATTTCAAGGCTAACATTGTGTCTTATTGCTAGATTGGAAGAATTACTCATTCCAGTACTATCCAGGGAGATTAACATCACATTTCACTTCCCTTTCTCCATGAATGCTGCTGGTACACAGTGGATGAGCTGAGCCCGTGGGCTGGAGGAGCTCTGAAGTATTGATACAAAATCAGACTTGCCAGCAAGTGATGTCCTGAGTTCCTCAACAGGCAATCAGGATGACCCCCCCAAAATGAAGTTTTACAAACTGTTACTTCATCATTTGAATGAATGAATCCTAAAAATCAGTTTTCAGGAAATGGTGGGGTGGAAATTGTTAAAGTGCTTTAACATCCTGTCAAAGTGTCACCTATGTGCAGGAACAGCATGTGTTCATTTTAAAAAAAGAGAAATGCAGAAAAACACATGACAATCAGGAAAAAACCCAACCAACAACCCACCCAGAAAAAAAACCAAACAAACCAACCAAAAAAACCCAAAATGACAAGGGAATAAAATGAAGGATAAGAGCTTTGTCTTTACTGTGAATCCTCATTTCAGTCTCCAGACGGTGAAAACAACAAGGTCAATGTCTCAGTTTAAAGAATGCAGCCCCCCATTGCCAAGGTACCAGAGACAATGTCAGACTTAATTGACAGATTACTGTCTAATCAATAATTTCTCTGATTAGTGACCCACTGACAATACAACCAAATCAATGTGTTTATTCCAGGCCTTCGTCCTGATGCTCTAAAAGAGTGAAAACCAGGAAAAAATTGCAACATTAAGTAACTTGAATCCCCTGCATACCAATTACACCTGTCATTCAGCTTGCTTATTTACACGATTTGAAAGGTTTAGTTGACAACAGAAGGGCTAATAAACAGAATCCAAGTCATGTTTAATTATATCAGTTTCATTATCTTCACTAATCAGTCCACTGCTCTGCACTCTAATATCATAATGTTGTCTTTTTTTATAACAGGCGACAAAAGGTTTCTTTATTTCTCTTCACTTATTTTTTGGCCCATATCTATTGTGGCATTCTCTTTTGTTGAATCCACACTCATAGACATGAAGCCAGTGTATAAAATCTGTGAAAACTGCTGTTTAGGTGGAGAACAAAAACACCCTGAAAGCTGAACAGAATAACAAAAAGACAAGAGAGTCTGTACTCTAATTAATTTTAGATGAAAAGGGAAAATTAGAAAAGACAATAAGGGATTTAAATCCCAGAGGTATCTGGACAGGAACTTGGAAAAGACTGTGTAACTGTGCTATTGACAATAAAAGTCCATATACCAGTGCTTGATTACAACCAGAGATTATATTTAAAAAAATGCAAATTATGACTTAATCTATGCCAAGAGTAGATGGATATGCAATATCCTCCTGATAGCTGAGATGAATGTGGAAGGGGGAAACTGGGAAATACTGATTTCAGTTTTATTCATGTTGCAAATGCAAACTGTTTTAATTATGTCTAATTGAAATGATTTATTGCCTTAAGTAGCAAGGAAAATGACCTGAACAGAAATTTGAGTTCTTAATCTCTGTGCTGAACGTTGTTCCTGTTCTCCATTTGTTTATTGTGTTGAATGAGAAATGGAAGACATGTCTGTGTCATGCCTTTGCATGTTTACCTTTTTGAGCTGAGTTGAATCATGATGTAAAGAGAGGATATAGTTTCTGTAGTGGAGACCCAATGGTGTGAAAAGGTGAACCATTTAGAGATGTACTGAGAGCCTTTTTTATAATAAACAGCTTAAGTTCTCAAGCTAGCAGTGGGTGTGTAAGCTGAAAATACCTCAAATTAAAAAGCTCAAAAGATATTTTGTAAATAAAGTTTCTTTTCTTAACAGAAAAAACTTAATTTTGGAGTGGATTATTTTTTGGCTGTAGGAAGTGCTGTTGCCACCATCCGAGGATTCTTCTTGTATTTCATCATTTCATCCCTGAAAATGAGACCTATGCATCCACCATTGCAGAGCAGTGAACTGGCTACAGACCTGCCCCAATTCCCAGTGTCTTCTCATTTCTGGCAAACAAAACTCTGCATTTTTGTGACAGCCTCAAAGGGCAGATAGAGTGGGACGCTCTGGGAGAGGCAGCCTCTGGGTCAGTGGCTAGGGCTGACTGAGATGCTGCCTACAGCACGAAGACACACAAACACAATCCCTGTTTCCCCTTCCCCTGGAGGAGTCTTTGTGTAATTGTGCAATTTCAGGGCTTTTGGGGAATGCAGAAGTTCTTTCAAAGTACTCAGTGTTCTGAAGGCACAGAAGGAATCTCTGGAGGTCAGCTGGACCAACCATCAGCTCAGAGCTGGTCCTTGCTCGATTACTGCTGTGAGCAGCAGAAATCACTTTACTCAACAGCTGTGTCAGCCTCTGGCTGTCCGTCCCAGCAGCACCAGGGCTTTGTGTCCAAGGCAAGGGGGCATGCAGCTCCAAAAGAGCATCCCCAGTTCTCCAAAAGCAAGCATATCTGCCCCACTGGCCTCCCCATAACATCTCCTGGCTGGCTTGAGGGAAGGGGACAGCCAGACCTCCAGGGCTTGGAGGGATTTTTTTCCAGTCTTCAAAGGGAAAAGTTGGCTAAATATTTTGAGCATTGAACTTTATTTTGTTTGCCTCTGTGCTGTATATCTGCCTATAAAGCAAAACATGTGGGTTCTTTCTGTAAGAATATCCCTGACTTTAGTATCAAATTTTCTGATTGGAATGTGCTTCAGGAGAGGTATTAAAAATATATTGAAACTCCATTGAAACATATAGCTTTTCTGTGCATTTTTAATTTTCTATAAGAGGGATAATTCTTTGCTCAACTGGTTCCAAAAAAAGCTAAAGAGGAATTATTTTCTAGTACAATCTGTAGGAGTTTTTTTAAAGGAATGGAGGTGAAAAAGCAGTTGTGGTAGTTTTGTACATGATACACCACAGACCTGAGGGAAAGCAGCCTGCCAGGAACCTCTCACGAGGACTAACTATCCATATAAATTCCCATGTTTGAGTTGATGCTTGCAGACAAGCAAAGGCTGATGTCACAGTTCTGAAGGCCAAATTAAGACAAAGTTTTTCCGTATTTCTTTGAAGAGCAAAGTGTTTTGGACTATCTTTCGGTTCCTGTAACTCAAGTCTCCCTGACAGCTCATTATTTGTTCAGCCATTACATTCTCTTGATTCTTTCTGACAAAGTTATCAAACACCCCACTGGGACCACAGCCAAAAAAGCATTCACCTTTATACAAAGATCCGAATCCTGATAAAGAATGCACAGCTGGATTAAATGCACTGTTTGGTCAGAAAATAGAGCTAAATGGAGATTTCTGCTTGACCTTGTCACTGCTGGTGCAAATCCAAGCCATGGGAGCTACAGGATAGAGGGAGAAATAAAATATACAGCTCAGCAGTACAGGTTTCTCCCCACACTAAAACTCCTGTACAAATAGCCACAGTAGCTTAGATTCATTATACAGAGGTGTGCTTTTATTTTCCTTTTATTGGCTCTCTATTGTTTATTGCTCCATCCATAAGGAAGGTGGTATTTCGTTTTTATCTTGTTCACAGCTGCAATGGGAACAATTAATCCTTGTTCAACAGTGGATGCAGTATAGTCAGTCATAGCACCTTTTTTTTATTAATGCTTACAACTTGTTACTTTTGATATGCTTATTGCTTTTAATTTTATTGGAAATGTTGCTCAAATTTTTACAGTTTTTATTTTAATGATCTGAGATTTTTTATTTTTTTTTTTAATGTCCAGAGTGCTGAGTTCCCAGTCACCCTTCATTCTGCATTATGTTCAGATCTGGTGTATCTAAATAGATGCTACCAGTATGCACAGACAAGACCAAGGAAAACCTGAACATGGGGAGTCCCTTAAGAGGCACCTGCTGAGTGAAGGAGGAAAGGGAAGAAAGAAAACAAATCTATTTAATTTTACTGAAATATTTAATTTTACTCAAATATAATAACATGGAAACATCCCCTCTTACTCACACTAAAGTGATAGTTCCAGTCAGGTCGACTTCCAAGCTTTCCACCACAGAGACAGAACTCTAAACCTGTTCCTTCCCTTTTCGCCGGGTAAAATTCCTTTGCTGTGCGTTTTTAGAAATATGATTCACCTTGTAAAAGGCAACAATCTGTCAGCCCTAGGTTCAGGTACCTGCTTATCTCAACTGCTAGTGATTTTCTCCAAGTACAGGAGTGCAGGCAGATAAGGAGGAGTGTCAGCCTACTGCAAACACACCATCATCTTCTGCTGAGACAGACAAACTCGGAACACATGCTCTTTTAACCTGAAGCCAGCATTACATTGCCCATTAGGAAGATGGGCTTTTAAATTAAAGGACTGCTGTTGGTTACTGATTACTTTGTGAGCAAGACTATTTAATGGACTCTAATTTCCTGTAACTAATTCATTCTTTGGGCTCTGGAAGTAATTTTGGAACAATGTAACAGGTGATGCTAATAATTATCTCTCTATCTAAAATCTAAATCTCTAAATCAAGATATGTTTTTCTCTTTTTGTCTTTCCTGACTCTTAATCCCTAAAGTACATTACAAAATAAGGCAGCACAGTTACAGAAATAAAATAGAAGGAGATGGAGATAAATTGAAATGAAAAATAAATAATTGATGAAATGTGTATTTTTCTTCCTGTGCATTGTAACAGGTTGCCCAGGGAAGTGGTAGAGTCATCATCCCTAAAGGTATTTAGAAGATATGTAGATGTGGCCCTTAGGGACACAGTTTGGTGGTGGACTTGGCAGTGCTGGGTAAACAGTTGGACTCAGTGATCTTAGAGGTCTCTTCCAACCCAAATAAATTCTCTGATTCTGGGTTCCAAGGTGCTGTTGAACATTGCACCTTGTTCAATGAGGTTGCCTTGTCCATGGCTGGATTTAAGACAGAGGAGGTGCAGTCCAGCTCAGAGCACACGTGATCACTGGAATTTTGTCAGCTTTTGCTTCTTTGCACATCAGGTGGGGCTTCCCATTCAGGAAGGAACAGCAGAAGTGAGATGTGGGTGCTGTAGCTAAGGCCAAATCCAGGCCACAGGGCTTTGTGCCACCAGCACACCCAGCAGCCAGGGAGGCCACCCCCCTTTACTGCATTGCTTCAAAACTGCCTGTGCCACACAGGGCAGGTTAAGCTTTGTCTGCACCTATAATTTGGGATTCGTTTTGATATACAATGATATACAATTTTGGATGCAGAAAGCTTTCCTTGCATCCAGTAAATTCCTGCTCCTTGGCAGCTGTTCGTCAGCTGAGCCCTGGTGGGAATCTGTGCAGAGGTGAAATGATATGTGCAAGGTTCTGGCTGCTCCTGGTAAATCTCACCTGGAATCAAACTAAGCCATTTCTCAAGGCCCTTTCTTTGCCTTTCCACAAGTGAAGAGTTTCAGCCAAGTGTTCAGTAGAAAAGTAAGAACAAGAAACCACCACCACAGCAATGCAAAAGAAACATTGTTTGTTTATGATTCCTTTTCCAAGTCGCGTTTTCTGGAACTCTGTTGTGTTTTTGTATTGGGTAGCAAAATGCTCTTTTCCTCTCTGTATAAAATCGGCTATTTCATGTCTTCTAGGCCACTTCATATGTCTTTATTGATTATATCTGTGACTCTTTAACAATGACACTATTTGCAGAAATTAAAGTGAAATGTGGAAATAGTGGTAATCTTTTAAAGTAAAGTAATTCTAAAGAAAATGGTATATGCTGTTCCATTTATTTAAAATTTATTTTTCATGCAGCTCATTGGTATTTATTTGAATTAGAGTGATGTGGCAAAAATCTTTTAAAAATATGAATTATGATAACTTATAGTCCTTATTAATATTTCATACTTTAATATGTAGCTACAGTCACAAATAAAAATAATATTCTCTCATTCCACTCCCACAGCTTGTATTATTTTTATGAAAGCTAGATTCTCATTATATTTGCTGGTTTTAATCAGTAATGTGATTTACTTCTCTGTGCCAGGCAATTTGTGAAAAACGAGGCATTTCCTGAACACCTCTCAGTTATGATGTTTTAGAATTAAAGCCCCTTACTTTAATTTCATAGGGTATGATTACTCAAACTTATTTCCAGAAACAGTCTGGCAAGAATCTGTCTTTTTTTGATCATGGATGTGTATTGTCCTGCCTGAAAACTATTGGATTTGTGCAGTTCAAAGCAGAAGCAAACGAAAATGATTTTTTTTTTAAGGATTTTGAAGGTTTTAATGAAAGGTAAGATGGTTGTTTTGTTTANAATTATTTTCCCTTTCTTACTCTACTTTCAACATCAGAAAAACTTGAAGCCAGATAAAAGAACTTAGCCTGTGAAGGAGAGGAACCTCCACAAAGGACATTTGTGAAGAGTGACAACAGAAGGAGGATGTGTGTGAGTGGCACACAATCTTTACTGGATATGGAAGCAAATATTTCTGTTTGCAGAAACCACAAATAAAAAAATCAGATGTAGCTTGGATAACAACAAAGGATTCAGAACTGTGAGGGCTACAGGTTATTAACAGCTCAGACACCATTATCACCTTCACAAATAGGACATGATATGTTCAGATGACACTTTCTGCAAAGCAGTACTTTTAATAACTACTCCACAGTAATTTAAGATTATCCTATTACTGCATAGAATACAAACAAGTAAAATAATCTCTCTGAAGATTAAACAAGTGGAAGACTATGCAAGCTGAAGTTAGTTTTTCCTCTTGACTGGATATTGCTACTCCTGTTATGTTTATTTCTGGGAGGTGTAAAGTAGCCCACTTGAAAAACCACTGTATTTCCAAGAGAGCTCTGAATGCACCAAGTACTCTTGAAAATCTAGGCTTAATAGTGAATTTTATGCATTCAGAAATTCAGTGGTGACCAGCTCCAAGACAGTACTTTGTGCCAGTGATGAAGAGAATAATACAGATTGTATTTATAAGTGGGAAGTAGTGTGCATATGCAACTTTCCCAGAGTAAAGGATCAGATTTTGCCAGCTGCTTTGTTTCAGATGTTAGATATTTCCTAGGGACAGCATAAAAACTTGGTAATAGATGATCACTTTAGTGACTACTGGGAAATGAAAACATTTTATGGCAACTGCTCTAGCTGCTGCAATACACTTTAATCTCTGACCTGAAATACAGCTGCTACTTCAGAGCAAACAAAAGAGGCTTACAGAGGACCAAGGATCAAATTTCTTGCTGTTCTGCATCTTGTATCATCATTTACCATTGTGAAAAGAGGAATAAATCATCTGCTTTTCAGACCTGATTGTACTGTGTACCCACTTTAAAAAAGGATGAAGGATGACACATGTAGGAAGACAATGGGGAATATGCCCAGAGGGATTTATGTCTGCACTGTTAGGCAGTTTGGGTTTTGAGCTCTCATGTTTTTCCCTTTGGACACAATGATGTTTAGGGAAGACACTTTATGCACATGTAAGAGAAACCAATACATTATTGAACAAATCTGTGTTGCCATGTGCTGATTGTTGTTTGCAAAAATATGCCATATACTGAGAAACTAAATAATTCAGGATGGCTATCCTGTTCCCAGATACATGTATCATAAACAAAATGGGAAAACTCTGCTGCCCTTGTCAGTAAAAATCAACAAATGTGATTTTCAGTGATGTATGGAGGCAATGTAGCAGAAAACTAAGTTATGAACACTGAAGTAACAAAAGTTTTGCAATGTTATATGAGATGTAGATTACTATGTATGAGAGTAGATTAATAGATAAGTAATACTACTGACACTGCTGGACTCTTATCCTGGATTTTTCAAAAGTGCTATATGTGAATGTATACCTTAAGTGTTTATGGGAGAAGAAAAATCTTTATTAGATATACCTTTTTGGGTTTTTATAACAAATGACAGAATATTCAAACTCCCAATATTTCCTATATGTTAGCTGCTAGAAACCCAAACAACCATTTCCGATGTGGCAAATTTAAGCTATTAAATGTCATCCCTGCACTGGTACAAACAACACAAAATATGCCACAAAACTAACAAAAATAAAATATGTCAGACATGTAAGTGTCAAACCAAATTTGTGCAGCGTAATGGTAACCTGGTTTGAGGTGTAGATTGCAAGACACCAGCATTTAAATCTGTTCTACATCTCAGAATGTTGTTGTGGTTCACAATGTTTATGTCTCAATACATTCGCTGCCTTTGTACTCCAAGGGAACTTCTAGTTCCTGTGAGTGGAGCCAGATTTCCAAAATCCTGCTCAGAGATTCATAAAGTCCTGCTGCCCATGCCATGTGTACTGCAAAGAGCTCCTCCACAGGATCAGCTTTAAAGGTCAGTGCCATTGCAAGGGCAACTCACGGGCTCTGCTTCTCCTCATGTCCACCTGAATGTTTAATACAGTCATTCCTAGACTTAAAATTTCCAAGCTATTAGCAGAACTGGGTGACCCTCATGCTCTAGAAGTGAAAATTTTTACCCAGAGAAGATTTTCATTGTCAGATGAAGAGGTGATGTTTCCAGTACTTCTAAGGGAAGAATGGTAGCAGAGATGGCAAAATCCATAACACTAAGAGAGCTGTATGTTGATGCTATTGCATCTTGTTTTTCTGGAAGCTGTATTTTGGTATGGAGAATTTAAAGGCTTTTAAATTAACATAAATATTACTAAATATGTTAAAGAATTAAAACATTTGCTTGCAATAAAAGATAAGCCTGCATAATTTAATAAATGAAGGTATGTGAATCAGTCCACAATTGTATAAAAAATTTTCTTCGTAAAATTTTCTCTTCAATCAGATTTTTAAAATAGTTCTTTCTCCCTACAAATTAAGGCAATGTAGACCTTTGAGAGGGCTGGTACAGCTTTCCTCCCCATAGCCAGTATTTCCATTCTGTACTTCAGTGGGAATTTCAAAACAGAATGGGAAACAAACTTCAAGGGAAGACGTAAATGTAATTAATATTGTCATTCTCAAGACACTGAGGAAGCATTCAAACTGTAATTTGTTTAAATGAAACTATTCGGTCAGAATGTTTGAACTACATCACCTCTTTATCAAGCTCAGTGGCTAGAATATTCATGGGGAATATCTCCTTAATTTGCTTCAAGATAACAAGCACTTGGCAGTGCATAACAGAAATAAAATAATCCCTGAAATAGGTGATTTTGAGGTCACCATTCTCAAACTGAAAAATGTCTGGCATATTTGTTGGGTAACAGGAATGAGAGAAAGAGGGTGCAGATCTCCTGCAAGGCAGAAAAGATAATGAATAGTGAAGGATTGTGATGATTGTCACTCAAATAGTTTTCAGTAATGAGATTCAGGCTGTGTGTTCCTAGCAACAGATGCTCTCAAAGCCCCTGTCAGGAATGACCTTTAAGCACAGTATTTGTGGCAAAAGAACCACAATATTAACTGCCTCTTCATACATTCAGATATCCCACATAATGCTTATGTCCTGCAGGACAATGAGATTTCAGGTTTTATTTCTTCCAATCTTCCCCTCTCATTCCCCCCTCCAAGGACTGTAAGAAAATCAAGAGGCTGCAGCATGAGAAAAGGTTTGTTGTTATGGTGGAATACAAGCACTAATATTTGTTTGTCCTATTATCTGGAAAAGGAGGCTGTGCAAAACACCGGCAGCTCCGTAGCAGATTGAAAGAGTTTTTGCCATTGGCATCATTCAGCCATTTAAGCAGGAGTGCAAAGGGTTCCTCTTTTACCCCTCAAGATGAAAATTCTTTTCTGCTGCAACAATGGGTGAAAACTATAATAAATATACTTGAAAACTTGTTTTTCTCTGCCAGACAATCAGCTAGAAATTCAAGATAATTAACACAGCAACAAAGAGAAATTCCTTCATCTCATCCTTTCCCTACCCACCCACTCTCTTCCTTCTCAAAGAGAGTAATGTGTAGGAAAGTAAGAAGTCACATCAAATTCAAAGCCTGGTCCTGAGTTTCTGGCTCCCACAAACACTAATGCAGGATAGAATGGGGCCTAAACATTTTTAATTTTCTTACTTAATATCATTTTATGAATATCAGACTTGATATTTTTGAACATAGCTATAATATAGTATAAAATATATAATTTTCTTTCCTTTTCTCATCTAAGAAAACTTCTCCATCAAATACAGCAAAGGTTAAGAATTCTTTCCTCCCTCTTGCCTATGCTTCATTTTCTTCCTTCACGTACCTTGAAGAGTACCAGGGACTCCTGTGGATTTGTCTGGGATTAACTGCAGGTATTGTATCACAGACACAATTTTTGCACTGGATAAAGCCCTCCAGCTGGGGGTACCATTTTTAACTGCATTTGTTTATCCTGAGCAGTCTCTGTCACATGTGTAGTCAAACTCTATTTCCAGAGCTAGTATTCCATAAATGACACAACTCTAACTGGACAAATGTGTTCTGTATCAAAATGGAAATAGTAGCATTGTCAGGGAAGCAATGAAAGGACAGATAACTGAATGAAAAAATAACCTCCCAACAACCCATTTTAATGTCTCCACCTGCTTTTGTCTGGGTGGGGGCCAAAAGGAAAAATGGAACAAGCTTTGATTTATTAGTTTGGGTTCTGTATAGGGGCTGTAGAAGTAACAGAAATATTTATTAATGTTTGCAAATAGTGTAATTTAATATTGATTCTTCTTTCTTGACCTTGTTTAGCTACTGGCATGAGAAGACTATGAAAATGTAAGAAATATTTATAATATTTATTACTTCAGCATCCACAACTGCAGCATTCTTCTGGTGTATATAACCTACTAAATTAATTCTTTCTTCTCTTTGGTTGATAATTAGAATTTATGTTCTTGTTGTGAAACCTCACATATTCTCATTTTATCAGCAGCAACTCAGATTAATACCACAAAACCTCAGATACTCTGTGCAAAGATCCATTCTTGATGAATTAATCAAGAAAAGAGTTTCCTATTATTTGTGTTCTGTATTTTGAACAGGTGTTAGCTAAACTTTTTTGCCTTTTTTTTTCTTTTCCCCTGGGATTTTTGCTCTGAAGCCTCGAGCCTCTGGTAGAGCTCTTCTTTGTACCAGGAAGGGCCTCCTGGATTTATGTTCTTGAGTTTCCCCTTTACATATCATTAATCAGCTTATTGCTTTCTCTGAACTTTTGAGTCTTAATAAATTGAAGGGAATTTTGTAGTGTCGGGAACAGTGGAAAAAATAGAAAATATATTTAACAGAAGGAATCCAGGTACTCAAGCAGTTTTATTAATCAAAGCACCTGCTACAGAATTATGGTCATAACAGTGAGGATAACTAACCAGAATGTGATTTATCACAGACAGCATTGGATTTTCTCTCAATGTTCACTTAAAATATTGTTTTTCATAGAAGTCTTTACCTGAAAGAAAGATTTGGGGCAGTTCTATGTCCTGTGTGATAGGGGATCACCACAACTGTTTTTTATTATCTGCCTTCTGTACATTATGAATCACCATAATTCTTGAATATTTTATTTTCCTTATGGTCTGGGAATTGGCAGGATGTGCACATTTGCCCTTGGGTTTGTTATTTCATCCTCTTGCCTACCATTTGCATGTATATTTTCATCTCATTGGCTCCCGCCAGTTCCTTGCACAGGAAACCAATCTGTTTGAAGGAATGCAAAATGGTGGCCTGGCCAATTGCAGAGAGAGCTGTGTCGTGACACCAGTTTAATAATGCATGGCTGTACCCCCACAAGCCATAACTCATTGCTAGTACCATTTATTTCTTTATCATGTGTCAGTTCCCTTTCCTGTCAGGATATCAAATGGCTGCAAAGTGCAGCGTGCTGTTTTCCTTATCTTTGAGCTAAATGTTCCATTAGATCACATTTTAGGCTTTTAGGGTTGCATAATGAGGCACACACAAGATCTGAAGCGATCCTGAGTGGTGTATCCTCGATGGAATATGTGACAGAGCACCGGGACTGAGCGCTGCACTAAGCTTGGTGGGAAGGCACACAACTTAAATCATCCCCTCATTAGAATAGCAGATACCCTGCTCTTGGTTTACTGTAGGATTTCTGGGAGATTTATATACATCCACAGACAGTGGAGTTCAGGGAACTTAATTGGGCCGAGACAGAGTCTTTGCAACTCTGGGATTCTCTGTGAGAAAATGTTTTCTGGCTTAAGCCACCATGTGTGCTTGCTCTAAAAGCTTTGGGCTTAACCTTTGAATTTTTACAGAATGAGAAGGTTAATCTCTTTCTTTTACAGTATTCCTCCTTAAATGGGAGATGCCACACAGAAGATGTGGCATATTTTAATCTTACTGTTCTTTTGAACTTCAGCATCAGATCTCAAGCTCTAAATTTTTTAATCAGAATAGCTCATGTGGTGCTAGTATAGCTATAAAAACCCCCTACTTTTCCTCTTTAGTGGAGCAAGTGGAGTAAGAAATGGATTCACTAAGATGCCTCCCAGAAAGATGTATTTGAGCTGCCAGCTTCATATGCTATTTTTTGATATTTTGCTTTTCCACTAACAATGGCTTATCTGTTATACCATTATTCTTAAAATAAACAATCTAATAATAAGTGTTCCTCCACAGTATGCCACCAAACAGATGCTCAAAAGAACAGCAGCAATTCAAAGAAAAACAAAACAGAAAGCCTAAAAAGTCACATCACTTTTGGATATTTTAGGTGTCAAAATTCAACTGAGCATAAATATTAAAATTTAAATGTGTCAGTTGTTAAAAAAACTTCCAGAACCTGCAAAAATATCTGAGTCACTTAAACATTTCTGACTGTGCTATGAAGTTGAAAAAGTACACTGGAAGTTATTATTACATTTAAATTGAATTTCATCTAAGGTATACAGATTCATTGTGACCAAAAAATATATTCCAATGGTAATTAAAAATAAAATCTCATTTAAAAAGTGAGTTTTAAAGTATATAGTTCTTTACAAATCCCAAAGCTACAGCTGTGCACCATACAGGTACCCGCAGGCACTGCAGCAAGGGTGGGGCTCCAGCTACAGTTTGGGCCATCACTGTGATCTCCTGTGGAACATTTACCTCTCCTGCCCTCTCCCCCCTGTGCCCACAAATCTGCTTTTGCCTGATGATCTGCCCTAACCCAAGGGCTCCTTTGCCTTGTGGCTGTGCTGACCTCTCAGAAGGATTAATTAGCAAAGGAGCAGCTGCAGAGCAGAGCAGGGCAGTGATCTCACTGCCTCAGGTAGGATCAGCCCCTCGGATGCTGGCTTTATGATCTAGTTAATAAAATATTTAAACACCTCATTTTTATGCCCACAGGGAGCATGGTTGTAACCACAGGCATAAAGTGTTACTTGGACAGCACAGAGCAGAGACAGATGAGCGGGTCCACATGCAGGCTGTCTCTCCCAGATGTGCTCCAGGGGCAAAGACAGATACTGATGCCACAGCCTGAGCATCTGGTCAGTTTAGATGGTGTGAAAACCCTAGGATCTGCCACCCCAAACAACACCAGTGCTGCTGGGGACATTGCACTGAGTTCTTGATTCTGTTTTTCTCACACACACAAAAATACACTGATTGTTTCCCCCCATTAGTCCTAACATATTGAAATCCGTCTATATCACAGTAGAATTAGTCTTCATTCACCTTTTTAGATTTTTATTCTTTGTTTCGAAGTATAACCTCTTAGTCTCAATTAGCAGTATCCTGAAAAAGTGAACCTTAGAAAATACAAAGCAGAGGGGTAGTGGGATATCACACTTGCTAGATTTGTAGTTGGAAAAACCAGTCACAGGTTTCTGGAGATGGGGCAAATGTAAATTACAGCTGACTATCTCAAAACACCAAGCTCATTTCCAACTTCCTTCCTGCCTGGAAGATTACACAGCCACAGGACCACAAAGAAAACCCAGTGATCAGAGGCAGGAGCAGCTGGATCTCCCTGCTGCACTGACTGAGAATTTGCAGCAGCCTCTACTCTGGGATGTGCAGGTGGGGAGCTGAGAGCACTGAAATTGTGGCTTTAATGTACACAGATACAATCACACACCTTGTACACGAGTACCATTTAAGCTAACCCATTAGCCTTGCCTAAATTAGCCTGGCTGTTTATAAGATATTAAATGCACTACAAAGCCTAACATGTTTGTTATGCTCTATAATCAGAGCACCTGTTTAAAAGCCCAGTGCAGCTGTACTTCCAGCAGATTACAGGCCATTAGGCAAGTTAGCAGCACCTTATTTTTATAACCTAATCTCTCTTCCTCTTTCACATTTGAATTTTAGAACCATAAAAATGAGATTCTTCCCCCTCCACACACTTTCTCCAAGTTCTTCAGTGATTGAGATGAGGAGAGTAATATTAATATTTATACAATGCTCAGATCTAACTTTCTGTTGCTATGGTAAAATATTGTCATAAAATATTTCATTAACTTTTAATCCTATTTAACACCGTTTTCCCCTCTAGAGACTGTATTGAAACTGGATGTTCGTGGGACACAGTTTTGATGAGAGATAGAATCATAGAATCACAGAGTTGTTTAGGTTGGAAAATATCTTTAAGATCATCAAGTCCAACCATTAACCCAGCACTGCCAAACCCATCTCTAAACCATGTCCCCAAGTGCCACATTTACACATTTATGCCCAGGGATGGTGACACCACAATGGCCTTGGGCACTCTGTTTCAAGGCTTCATCATCCTTTTGCTGAAGAAATTTTTCCTAATATCCAACCTAAACCTCCCCTGGCAAAAACTGAGGCCATTTCCTCTCACCTATCACTTGTTACTCGGGAAAATTGACAGACCCTTGGCTACAGCCTCCTTTCAGGGTGTTACAGAGAGCAATAAGATCTCCCCTGAGCCTCCTTTTCTCCAGGCTAAACACCCCCAGCTCCCTCAGCCCCTCTTCATCAGACTTGTGCTCCAGACCCTTCACCAGCATTTTTCCTCTTCTTTGGACACCTTCTTCAGCACCTCAAAGCCTTTCTGGAAGTGACGGGCCCAAAATTGAATATAGAGATTCTAAAATTGTGGTTTTGGTTGAATTATTAGGAAACTGAACAGAAATCCTTGGTCTGGATGGAGTTTCCAAAATGTATGTCCACAGTGCTGTTCTGGCATGCATGAGGCAGTGCCATCAGCTATTTGAAGGATCACAGGAGAGGTCTGCACTCTCCTGAGAGGCAGCAGGAGAGCTAGGGTGATATCCTGATGTCTCTGATGTGCCTCACTGTGCTGATTCTCAAAGATCTCACTCCAGCTGCTTATTCTTCACAAGAG
The DNA here is from genome assembly GCA_013397245.1 of Thryothorus ludovicianus. NCBI lineage: Eukaryota > Metazoa > Chordata > Aves > Passeriformes > Certhiidae > Thryothorus > Thryothorus ludovicianus. The sequence continues at coordinate 96,115 of VZTB01009766.1, read as the reverse complement.
CTTTAAAAAGAGAGTATTTCATATAGAGAGTTACTATAACCTTCCTTCAGTCCCATTTAGTACTTTGCTTATACATAATCAAGTTTATATCAAATAGCATACTTTAAGACAGTTAAAGATGATAATAAAACTATTTGTCTCCATTTAAGTGTGGCCCATGAGAGAACATAAAAGACACAACCTAACTGACATGGAGTAAGACTGTGATGCACACGTTACCGTGTCACTGAAACCATTTCTCCAGCCCCAGAGATTGCTTTTAAAAAGATTGATATAATTGCTGAAGATTGAATTGCTAAAAAGATTGATTGATATATTGCTATATAGCAACAGTGGAAGGTTAAGATCCTTTTGTTACCAGAGGTGCAATCCATTCCTACAATTGACGCAAGTAATTTTAATGTCCTGCCATGGAGTACCTGTTTGTGAAGGAAAATACAATCAGTCACAGAACACCATGGTCCAAATTGCAAATAATGTCCCTCTAGGCACTGTCCTGGCCCAGTCAGGGCTGTTTGTGTGATCCCCCTCAGGCACAGGGGTCAGGAGGAGGCAGGTTAAGTGCCTCTGTTTTATCCAGTGTGCAGCTGGGCTCTCTCCTGCAAAAACTCTCCAGGTAAATGCCCACAGCTGCAGACAGAAACCAACTCGATAATGCAGCAAAACTAAACACTTTTAAGTCAGTGATTCTTTTTTAAAATATGTGTTTACTCTTTAATTCTCCCTTAAAGTCTGAAGAACCAACCAAATCAGACACCAGTGTGATCATCTATGCTGTTTTGATTAGGAGTCAGAGGTCAAAGACAATCTCCAAATTGCCAGAAGACTCTTTCTTTGGGAAATCTGGTGATCTCAGTCAAGGTTTATGACTAATTACATAATCACTAACATTTTTTATTTGTTCATTGTATTTCATTCTGTTTCTGAAAGACTCCCAAACTAGAGTCATTATTTTGTTTTCTTTAATGGCCTGCAAGTGTTACAGTGATATCTTGAGGCCTTTCTCAGGTCTAATTATTCCTGCACATTCATTGCAGTGTTCTTTGAAGCCAGACATCTCTACAAGAAAAATGGTATCAGAAATCACACTTTAGGTTACAGACCGTGAGCATTTGAAGGCACAAAGACCAATCCCTCTTTGGTATGTGCCAGGATGACAATTGAATAGACTTCCCTGTTTTAATTCAGTGATTATCTGCATGAACACAGATGTCTATTGATCTGTTGATACATGTCTGTCTACTGCAATAAGTTTCAGTTCTTGCTGCTGGAATTGCGTGCATTATCCTTTTCATGCTAGTGATGGAGATTTAAATTTTGGGTTTGATGGAATAGAGTAGTCATGAGAGTCATCAATTCTTTAACCTTGTAGCAACCTTCCCTGAAAACTAAGGAGAGAGTATACTTTTAATTCCTTCTTTACTATATTTTCAGGAAGATACATGTAAACAAACCCCTTAATTAGCTCTGCTACTTATTTTCAATATTTGCAGCAATCTTTCTGAGTGTTATGCAAATTTCTGCTGAGACAGTCTTCAAATAATCCAATTACAATACATTATCTATTTATTATGTCAGAATTTCGATTTATTATGTTTTGTTTGGCAACTGCTTTTTACTGCGTAAATAGAAACAAAACCAGACAAATCCAAACTCAATCACCAGGGGTTTTTTAGACAACAGAAAGATCATTAAGTGATAGTCAAAGATAGTTATAATATAAATGCACAAGACAACTACAATGTTCATTAAGATAATTATTTTTCTGTGTAAGAGTGAAAACATCACTGATTCATCTCTATTTCATGGAAGCCGCAGGAAGGCCTGGGGTTCATGAGGAAAATTAGTTTCCCCTGTACCTGTTGTATTTGATGGGTTTGGTGTGCTACCTTTCCTGTGTCAGGGTGTGGAAGGAGGGATGGAAGGAGCAAACCAGACCTTGCATGGTGCAGGACAGCTTTGGATGTTAAATGACTTCATTTTTGCTCTTACTTTATAAGACTTGCTAGCACATGTCACTGAATGCAGTGTACCAGGACTGACCTTAAATCCACCCTCAGAAAGAACATGGTCTTCTTTTCCTCACTCATCACTGTCATACAATGAATTTCACTGCAATTTACTTATTCAGACAAGAAATCTCTGACAAATGGCCAATTTAGCATTTCCTGGAACACATCTAGTGGATGTATTTTACCTGGATACGGCCTGCCCTGAGTCCCAGTACATTCACTGCTCTGGAGAGAGGCTGCCTGGCTCTGCTCTTCCCAGGAAAGGAAGGGGTCCCTGAGGAGGGGCTGGCCTTGCCCTGCCATGGGACCATTGTCACCTTCTTTCTTTCTCACTGCTGCAGCTCCTTGAACCACAATGGTTTGGGAGCTGAAGCGTGAGTTCGCCTTCTGTGGAACTGTTCCACCAAAATCCCAGTGAGGGGGTCTAGTTTTTTAAAGGTTTTGTGAGTTTGTTGTCCTTAACAATGCTATTGTTTACATAAAGCTTGCTGTTATTCTTCTAATCTCGTGTTTCATAACTTATACCCCATGAAACTAGCAATTATAAGGGCTCAGTTTATCATTTTTTTCCTGATGGTTGTGTTGCTCATTACAAGGTTTTGTCAGCACTTCTCTGCCAGCCAGCCTTCTGAACCGATGTCTGGATGAAGCATGTGTAAAGCATGTAATTTTATGGAAAATGGCAATAAACCGCAGTGCCAGCTTTCAGTCAGATCCCCAGCATGGGCAGTGCACACAGCACTGCCAGGATCCTGTTCCACAGCACCCAGCACCTGAGCTCACATTCCTTTTGGTTTTGGTGTCCTCTTTAGAGGTTAGGTCATCACAATGTTTACTGCTGAGCCTCTCCTGACTGGAAAGGTCAGCCTGGCATTACATTATGTGGCCACCATTATAATTCCTGTGTGGAGTCAAGTCACAAGAAATGTAAGCTGGAAAGTGAAATCTTGACAAGCTTAATGGTCATCTGAAGCTACTGTGATTTATTAGTTTGTCCCCGAAACAAACGTTTTAAGTTGATTGTGCTCTTCAATAACAGACCAAGTGACATAATCTGTCTCAAATTTACTGGAGTGGCAGCCAGAGCAGGACCTTGCAGGGCCCCTGCATACGTGCTGTCTCCTGAGTGCTGCTGGGGAGGAGCTTGGGGCCAGTGTTTCCTGGGCTCAGAAATGCCAGGTAAGTGCACAGCCAAGCTGGAGCCAGCTTTCTGCTGAGGTGGTCAGGCACAGTAAATACTAAGGAGCTTCGACACAAAGAAAAAGGAGGGGTATTTTTGCCAGTAAAGTTAAAAAAAAAAAAAAGAAAAAAGTAAACTTTTTTTTTAAATCATCAGTCTATTGAATTACAGAGCTATCTGTAAATGGATCTTAATTTGGTGATACTTTTTCTTTGAATTATTTTATTTTAGCCTACAGAAGGAGTGCAAGGATTATTCCATATTGTGATCATGATTTGCAGTTTGGGATCACATAATTAAGTGATATTTCTGTTCTTTGATTGGATGACTACCTAATTAAAAGTTTCCAGGAAATACTTGTGAACACTTCATGTTTTTTGCATATTCATCAGAGTATTCGCCACTCTATATTTGCATGCATATTCATTAAGTTATCTTTACCTACAAATTGTTCAGAAATAATTGATTCTTGACTATTCACTTAAAGATAAAATTCATTAAATGGGATATAGATTTACTTGTTCACCAGACATTTGCATACCTCTTTCAAAATACATTCAGTAATGTACTGGAAAAGCCACTGACACGTGTATATTTCACATTTAAGTCACAGCTGATGTGCTGATTTCAATGTGTCCTTTGCAGCATTGTTAAGCTTTCTAGTAAACTCATTGTCACAGAGTTGTTTCCTAAAATTCAGCCTTCATGGAAGGCTGATTCTGGTTTTATATCCTTAATTTTCATGTAGCACAGTAAATACTTATTATTACTTGCATTAGCCTTCTTTGAATTTTTTGTGGGTTGTTGCTGTGCTTTTATTTGGTAATTGCTTTGTTTAGTCTTTTTTTGGTGAATCCCATGCTGTGGTTCTTCCACTGCTTTTTTTATTCAAATACTTTTTTTTTGAAGCTCTATTTTGTAACTTTGGAAAACAGGATTTCACCATGGTTTTTCCAAATCCTTGTTTTGCCTCTTTTGCACTTTAAAAGGTGTATTAAGCACCTTTTTGGGTTTTTTTTCTGACTACATCATTAATTCATGTCTGCATATATTATTCCCTTCTATCTTTCTTTATCATATCTTGGATTTTCATCTTTCAGTTTCTTTCCTCTTATGGTTTTTTTGCATTCTTTGATGTTCTTCCTTTAATTATTTTCAGAAAATTTTAATCTCGGGTACTCTGTTGTGCTGTCTCTACCCCCACAGTGTTTAGAATTTTTAATTTAGTACCACCTGTGAATTGCATTGGTGCACTGAGAGGTTTATGGTTGTTATATAATGCTGTTATGAGAGGTTTGTATTTTAGGTGAGCATTGGATTTAAGTTTTTGCTTGAAACTGTATTTCAGAGGAGTCACCAGAGCTGGGCTCTGGCAGCTGTAATATAACACCCTATCCTGACTGCAAAAATCTAGTGCTGGACCCATCTAGGAGTTTCAGCTTGGGAGTTTACTCTTTTGCGTGGATGTAAAGAATGGGATGAGTCACTTATGCCAGGCACATGAAGGAATACAGATGAATGACTGCAAGAATTTCAGTGGGAAGCCTCTGAGACTGACAATTATACCTGAACTGGCTGTTGCTTCCTTTAGCTGATCCCATTAAGTCTCTCAGAGGTTCCTGCTTTTGTCATGGCAACTGGAATGCTGAAGCAAGAGAATGTCTTGATGAAGATTTGGGGCCACTCCTGAAATCAAGGTGATTTACAAACCTAGTTATTCCGGGTCTGTGGCCATAGTGCTTACGTCATATTTTCAGGACAATGATTTTATGGCCATTATTCAGAAATTGGTAACACTTGCAGAAGAATTTATTGCCATGTGCACGATGTCCTCCCCTCTGACAGAGGGGTACTGCAACAGCAGTGCAAAGAAAATGACCTCTAAACACCAATGTCCATTGGCTTGATGCTAGTTGGATTCCTCTCTGATTGACAATTATGATAGGAACCTTAATTGTTTTATGAGTTTTGGGTCCTGAATGAAAGGTAGAATTGTGGAATTTGGAAATATGTTTTTTTGCTTGTTGAAGTTTGTTTTGCATTTATTTGTTGACCATTAAAGATTTTTTAATACAATACAGTGTTAGTCATGAGTAGCTCAAAAGCTGAATGTCAGACAGCAGTTTTCAGGATTTTTTAGTATAATTTTATCAGTCAGTCTATTTCATTTTAAAAAAAATCCAAATAAAAAGCTGTTCTTACAGTGAAAACAGAATGGTGAAGATTAAGATGGTTTAAGACTTTAACTGAAAAAAACAAAACCAGTGAAAACATGGCTCGGCATACTGCTCTCCATGTGAACAGAGAAATAAAGCAACACAAATTGCTCCTCATTAAAAATTCTCACCACTGTGTTTAAGCAAATTCCATTTGATACCATATACTTGAGAAAGTATTTCTGAGACTGCCAGACTTGAGACGTGAGCGAAGTCATACTGACAGTGATTTGAAATTTCTACTCTGGCATTTCGAATTTGATTAAAGGTTTGAGCTTTTAAAGCTAAAGTGCATACTTTATATAACACAGTAGGGGCCCTATTGTCAATTGGTCTGAGGAACTGTGAATTGGCAGCTATCATCAAAATAGCACAAATCCACCAGCAAGATCTCCTGAAAGACTATAGGGTGTTATTATAGCACCTAGTGGAGTATAAAATGTTATTTATTCCGCAGGCATTTTTCCTACAGCCGTCACTCCTTTTGTAACAAAGGCTCTGTCTGAAAGAAGAGCACAGAGTTTCTCTAGGGCATGTAAGTCCTGCTTAAAGAAAGTTCTTCAGTATTTCTTGTGCAAAGTAACAGCAGAGACAAATTCATGTTGTCATCATACTACAGTAGCTGGCATTTGGTAGTTTTTAATGCATGTGATACCAAGGGCTGGTACAGGAAGAAAGTCCTCATGAGGGGACTGCTCTTGCAGTTTTGGGTATCATTTGCTCTTTTGATATTGATGAGGGGACATAGGTTTCAGTAAAGGAGGTATTAGGGAAGGGAACAGAAGATGTCTAAATGCCCCACACATCTACACGGTCTGGTAAAACAGATTGAGGGATGGAAAACATAAACCAATTCTAGCTGTGGTCAGTTATTTTTTTAGTAATTCAAAAAGAGGAGTGAAATGGAGAGCAGTATCATAAAGCAATTTTTTCTCAATCCATTATTTGGCCAATACAAGAAAGCAGAAAATGGGTGAAAATTTCACCAAATTTCCTTCTATTTCAAATGAGGCCAAAGCAAACACCCTGGCACTTGGTAAGCAGAGGCTCACTTTTCTCGAGGGCAATGAGTGGGCACTCGGGTACCTCCCTTTGTAGCACCCCTGTCCCCATTTCCTTGTCTTTTGAAGGAAGTTGATAGTAGAAGTTAACACGACAGGCATATCTCATGCCCAGCAAATGAAACGATTCGCAAAGTAATCCTTTTGTGGGTTTTCTTTGTCTCTGTTTTCTAGCTCTCTTCAGCAGTCTAAATAATTAGGAAATATTTCCTGCTTTGTCAGTTCAGATTTATTTGTTCTCTGCTAGTATCCTCCACATGGCTGGAATACAAATCATTCACTGGAAAAAATGTGAAGTGATGAAGAAGAAGGTGATTAATGACCTAACATTTTATTTTACCAGATAGAACAAGAGGGGTTTCACTCAGTTTGCCTCCAGATAATATTATGTATTCATTTTGCAAACACAGTTAGAACTCAATTGTATCAAAAGTGAAAATTCATAAACCTACAGCAGTTTGTGAAATGTGAATGATTGCATACAGCCAGAAAACTCTTGAAAAGATAAACTAATTCTGTGATGAACAACGCATTTCATACTCAATTAATTATACAGTACATTTTGTTTCAAAATATTAAATGCCTAGAACAGTCTTCTGCCTGAAAGCGTCTGGGCTTTGTAATGAGACAAAAGTCTGGGGTTCAATCAGCTGTCTGTGTGAGAGTTTAGAATGACTTATGTCTGAATTAGAGAGGTTTAGGGCAGTGATTTCCTGGCAGGAAATTAATAATGAGCTAAATTAGAACATGCCTAGAGATGATTTAAACAACTTCGCTAGTATTGTCTGTGACAGGCTGTCAGGTTCTCCCTCAGTTCTAGTAAATAATCGAAATCATTAAAAAGTTGGGAGTGTACTGTGACTCTTCTTTCAAAACCAGACTCATTCATAACAATTTTGAGGCAAATTTTTATGGAAATGCAAAAGAAAAAAATCCAAAAGGAAGTAGACTGTCATATTTGAACACAAGATGGGAGATCTGGAGAGCGTGTTCCTGCAATGCATGGGCTGCTGTGGTGGAGCAAGGCAAAACACAGGCCTGCAGTTTTTATTGAGACAGCTTTCAGTGTTGCTTTGTAGTTTGTCCAATAAGTCCAAACATCAGAGAGGATCCAAGTCCTCTCCACTCTGCAAAGGATGAGAAGACTGAACCAGAGGGAAATAACCAATATTTCTGTCTCTGTCAAAAATAGTATTGTGCTCAGTCACCTTTTACTCTCTTTAAATCAGTGCACATCAAAGAGAATTTAAAAAGAAGCAGACCTGGGGAGAGGGCTTCAAGGGTCAACATCCAGGTGTTTCAGCTTGGAGGCAATGAGAGCTTTCCCTAAGCAAATTGTCAGGAAGTTCTGTTTGCCTGGTCAGATTCTGTCATGCCAAGATAAATTATTTCTGACCTTTTTCTTATTTCAAGGTAAAACAAAACCAAAATCATTTATCTTACTGTCCAGATCTGAAAAGTTAATATCAATGCTACAACTTCGGGGAATGAATCAAAGAGGGCACGAGTAGTTAAATGATGGCCAGTGACATTAATCTGCCTGCTGCGTGCTGAGAGATCCTGTTCAATAAAAATGACAAAACAATACAGCCTCTTATTATTCAAGTGCCTCCTGAATTACAGGACTAATGATATGACTGACAGTCTTTTCTGAATAAAACAAACATACAAAAAAACAGACCAATGAACAAACCAACCAATCAAATAATAGTTAAATAATTAACAACCCCACAAACAAAATAAAAAAATAGCAAACAAAAAACAAAAAAAAAACCTCAAAAAACCCCAAAAAACAAATCACAAACTTAAGCTGAAAACCAAAGCTCTCACTATGAGCAATTTCACCATGGAAGCAGAAAGAAAAAGCAGATTATTCGTATGAATTTGAACATGGAACAAGAACTTGTAGCCCTGTCCTGGAAGTTCCTAAGACACTAAAATATCTTATTTTCTGCTCCCAAAGAGAGAACTTGAGAGCACTTTTAACTAATACCCAATTTTAAGAATTTCACATAACATTTGGTCTTCAGAGGTACTGCAGCATTCGTTTGCCCTGCTATGTCCTTGCAGGTGTTGGAATAGAAATAACTCCCAGAGGAAAACCAGAATTGTGGCAGGAACATGCCCAAAGGACAAAGTCTCCTTACAGCCCCTGCTGGGCAGGTTGTGCTCACAACCCAATTACTTTAGACTTAAATTTAAAGCCCCACTGCTGCTTACTTTTTTGTATGTGAATGGATCCCTTAGGACCTAAAAGGAAAAACTTCTGCATCCCTAGGGAATACACAGAATAATGTAATACTAGTCACTTCACTCCAAGAAAACTAGATTGGCTAAATATATCAATACTAATACTTGCAAAAAAGTAGTTTTGCTTTCAGGGTATCTGGTGAAACATTTTTCATTGAAATACCCTAACAAGCATAATTCCATTAACTTCAGTGGGGTTTGATCAAAATAAATCATGACCAGTGTGGATTTTTTGGTCTTGTTCATAGCAGCTTAGATTTTAGGAGCAAATTTTCCAAGCATCAGCATCTTTCAAAGGATAAGGAAGACAATTATTTATTTGGGGGAAAGTTACAGGAAGGAGACAAAAAGAGTTTCAGTATTGCTACACCTTTCTTTGTGGTCCTGACTTCTGTTTAATTCAGTTGTATAATAAATGAATAGTTCTGTAGAAATTTGTAGTTCTGGAGAACTAGCAGAACAGTAGATAAAAGTAAGGGATGCATAAACATTAAACTTCTACTTGAACATTGGGGTGGAAAATGTCATGGAGAATTGCAGCTAGAACCAAAGTCTTGGAGTGTACAGCTATATTTTAATGAGCTGGTGGAACTTTGGGAATTATTTACAGGCACTGTACATTTATGTTAAGTGAGGTGACTTCAAATATGACTGAATAGTCTGCGAGATGTATAGAAATACATATAAAATTAAGTAAATGCTACTTGTTTGTTTTCTGTCTTCTCGTGTTAATGCAGAGTTGATTTGATACTCTTTCTCAAAAACATTTGCTTTATCTTAGCAGATAATTAAAAGTATATCTACTCAGTTTTCTTTTTCTTTCTGGGAGAAAACAACAATTAGAATCTTTTATAAAGTGCTTCTAATCAGGAAATTGCACAGCAGTTTTTGTGGCTGTTCCAACAACAATTACAAGATCCAAAGCTCTAAAAGTAATTGCTGTTATGTTCCTGCCTCTTTTTAAAGCATAAAGAGACTGCACACACTTTGGAAGGAAGGAATGCAGAGTGAGAGGAAATGTTTCTATGTGAGGTGCATCCAGTGCATTTGGATATTATCTTTGTTTGCAGGCTATAGCCCCTGGCGCTATAAAACCATATAAACCAAAATCAAACCATTGCTCTGCTGTGGGTTTTCAGAAACACGCCAAACTGGGTGAGTTAATCAAGACAAAGTTTCAGATAAAGTCTAAGAGGAAAAGAGATGTGATTATAGAAATTGCACAGTCCTCCAGAAATTGCACATTACAATTTACAGCAGTCCCAGTTTCCAAGCAGATTTGATATTTAAAAGTCATGTTAGAAACCAATTAACTCACCAGATTCTTAAGAAAAAAAAATCAACTGTAAAAGAAATTTGTAAGGATTTCCAAGGCATAAAGGAATGACAGAGGAAGAGTCCAGGAATCTAAAAAAAGTAGTTTGATAACATAAAACTTGAAAGAGATATGCTGGGTTCTTTCAGAGTCTTGTTTGCTCACCTCCTTAGCTCTGCCTTTCTGTTTTGACCCAAGTAAAATTTGGCATATTTTTCTAAATTTCTATCCAATTAGTGGGTCTCTGCTAAATAACTTCATTTTCTGAAAGTTGTATATTTAGTTGCTTTATCTTGTTGAAAGGCTTTACTTTGCCTGTTTGCTTACAACATTTGTTCAATGATAGTGCATCTTAAGATGTTCTCTGTACCACACTATTTCTGAGAGCCATACGTTATTCATCCTGTCCTAGGGTTGCAATATTGACTGGTTTTTAAATTAAAAAACCAAACCAAATAAAAAACCCAAACAATCCCCCCACACACAACCGGGAATCTTGTCTGCTTGCTCTTACACAGCTTAATTATATTAAACTAAAGAAGGCATTTAAATGTTGAAACTCCAACAACACTTAGATCATTACAGAAATCTTCAAATTACTAATGCTGAACAGGTTAAATATTAATCCAAATTAGAACAAATATCTGGGGAGAGGTGTATTTTTGTCCCCATGTTGACTTGGTGTATATTTTCAGTTCAAGGTGCTCAATCACTGTGCCCTTGCTGTCAGTGAGCTGTGGTTTTAAGAGCTCCAATCTGTGTCCCACACTCAGTGACCGCTCGGACACCAGCCCTGCCCCAGCCCTGCCCCTGCCATTTACAGATGTTTGTTTCTTCTCTCTTTCCTGGGTACTGGAATCTCCTCTAGTTAGGGCACTCACCACATTTATTAGAAGACTGGTTTTCAATTACCTTCCAAACACTGCTGAAGATTGAGAGCATGGATTAGCTAGACAAATGACTCAAAGCTAATTAGTTAAAAATAGATTCTCTTTTCCCAAATACTATTTTAGTCCCCTTCAGCTATTTAGCACTTTATAATGAGCAGAATTACAACATTGGGCCACCTTTTAAATACATTTTCTCCTTTAAAATCAATAAAGACCTTTTAAAAAAATTCAATAGTCAACACCCATGACTTATACAGGTGACTAATTCAATACAATCAACATATCAAGTGATTTAATTCTACAAGTGAACACAAATTGTCGCTGTTTACCAGAGCACTTCTATTAAAAGTTCATCCATGAAAATTACAGACTGTCATTATAATTTTTATTTTTGCTTATGTAAACCTCTTGGAGAATGATTTCAGCTTCTACTGGAACAGGGCCTCTTAGAATACAAATTACTCTTGAAAACAAATCACTCCCAAAGTAAATCTTAAGCAGAACCATAAATTTCAGTTGGTACAGCAGCATGGTTACAAGACCATCAGCTGTGTAACAAGACACACAACTGGTTTGCAATCCAAGCAATGCTAAATAAAGTTAGCAAGCAATGATCCATTAAATGAGCCCTCCTCCACGTGATTTCAAGCCTGGGTTAGGAGCAATGCTGTGACACACACTTCATTCAATTACCCAGATATTAAGAAAACAATAAAATTAAAACAGAAAATAACGTTGGTGTTATTGGGAATATGAGGAAGGATACCTCAGAGAAGCATTTCTTAGACTTAATTTCAGATTTTTGGGGATGGTTTGAGGTAGTTCAGACCAGCTGTGTTGTGTGTGTGTCATCAGTGGTGCACAGAGGGGATGACAGAAGCCATGAGCAAGCAATGCTGATGTCCTGGTCCCAGCAGGGTCACAGTCTCATTTTTGTAAGGACCTGCTGTGGAGCCAGCATTTAACTGTGAGCATTGAAATCAGATGGTAGTGTGCTTGGGAGAGGGAGAGCTCGCATTTGTAATAGCTTGGCATGAGCAAATATTGTGGTTCCTGTTTCCAGTAAAACTGTGGGGACAGAAATGATTGCTTTTGAAGCTGCAGTGAGTGCACTGCTGTACCTTTCACTGAAAGACTGTTTTCCCCCTGCCAAGGAAAAGGTTCTGAAATCTACAAGGTAACTAAGCTTTATGTAGAGTTTGACTTTCCTATACATTTATGTTTATGAAATGCAATGCATCACTGTGACTTATTATCTTACAAAAATAATATCTGATTATTATTGGAATAACTCAAGGCTTTTCAATTCTTTTCTTTATCCTCTGTTAATGCATGATTTAGAGTTGATGACCTTTAAGATTCTGTTAATAAAGTTACAGCATATGCTGAAATAAAAGGAAAATCAAAGTTTCCATGTAATTAAAGGAAGGGGGTTTTTTTGTAAGTTTTACACAGATCACACAGCTTTCCAAGAAATATGAGTTTAACATATTCAGGAAAAACAATCTTTTCTTGCCTCTTTATCATATTTAGTTTTCTTCCAGAAAGTGTCTGAAGAACACTCTGGGACGACAATAGGATTACAGTTTTTAAATTGTCATGAAGATGGATTAGATTTGTTGTACCATTCACTACTCTCATTACAATTATCATCACAAGAACGAATTCATAATATGTCATTTCCTATTCATTACAGACATTGTCACTGTAGAATGTGAAATGAGCACTGAAATGCCTCATGCATCCTGCACAACATGACAGTACTGTAAATCAGACTGCTTTGACCTTTTCAATGCTCAGTTGTTCCTTGCACTGGCCAGCCCTGTGCTCTGTTTCCTTGCAATTCATTGGTTGTGTTCTTGGGAACCCTTGGCCTCCTTTGGAGCTACAGAGCTTACAACAGGTAAAGGTGGAATTAGGATTTTGGGTTGGGAGACCGAGTGCTAAAGTATTTATCAAATTATGGAGAGCCAGGATGGAAAGGATTGAGACCCAGGAGTAACTTGCCAGGAATAACTTTGGAATATGGCAAATTCCATGCTGTGATATAACAACAGAATAAATGCTAAACATTCTCTACTGCTTATCTAAAGTCTTCAAAAATAATGAGAAACTTGGTGGTTTGCCCTAAAGGGGAGGTTTTTCAGGAATTTATTGGTTCACCATTTCTAAAATTCTCAGCACATCTAAATTGAAGCATTTTACCTTTTCTACACCCTTGTTATCTATATTACATCTTGGGTCTGCTGTATCTATTTCAATATTTTTTGATTTCAAAAGATGAAAATAAAGTATAAAAGCACAGTTTGAAGAAAGGTACTTTTGCTATCGGTGATGCTTGACAAATTGAAGGTTTAAACTAGTGAGCAATGAAAGAGGCTAAAAGAAAAGATACAGTTGAATGAAATATGTGTTGGTGAGAATATTGGTAGATTTCAGCCTTGTAGAGAAGCTCTTTCAGCAGAGCATTTCTCATTCACTTAATCTGGATTAAGAAAAATATCAGTAGATTTGTGCAATTATAGCATGCACCAAAAGCCTTGGAGGGTGAATAGGTAGAAATAGGAATGATAAAAGAAATTGGAAAATCATTAAAAATAATTTCATTAAATACAGTCTTAAGCATGAAAATATATTGGAAAATCAGGCAAATTAATTTAAAATTTTGAATTTGATATTAAAATCCTACCAAATATAAACCATTGGTTCCTTTACTCAGTCTAGAACCTTCCCCCTCTTTGATTTGGTCCCAGGAGTATAAAAGTTGTTTTAAAAGAACAGTAGTTACATCTGTACCATACCAAATGGTCTTTTGGAAGACATTTTCTGAAGAGCTCTGCAATTATTTTGTTATTTTAACAAGAAACTCCTTTTTGAATTTATGAAGGGTAGATGTGACTTGTGTTACTATACTGACATGTACAATGCTCATCCAATGTCTATTATTGGGTGCAAAACTTGAAAGTGCTGAAGGAAATTAGTCTGTGAGCAGCAAAAGATGAAATTTCTAGGTTACTGAATCTTCTCTCACTTTTTGTTTCAACTGTGTTAAAAGCATTTGAAATGAAGAGCAAAATGTCTCCAGATCAACTTATCTAATATCAAAATATGGAAAATGTCTCATATCTTTTTTGATAGCTTTGAAATGAGTCTCAGTAAAGGAAATTTCAGATGCTTTCTGTCATTTTCAGGAACTATGCTGTTTTTTTTTACATTTTTCCATTTTCACAATTAATTCATATGCTGCAGGCTTTATGATGCTTCTGAAATTTTCTCTATACCTTCAGCACAGGAATATTTTGATCCTGCTTAATTTGGCTTAGGTTTTTTTTTCAGTCTTCTCTTTGTTCTTCAGGAATCCAGGACAACTCACTGGAATTCATCCTGGCTGCAGGAAACATATGGAAACATAAAGTGCCAAGTTTGCATTTGCATTTCTAAAAACATTTTTCTGGCCATAATTTTCTTTTCCTTTGAAGAAATATTTTTTTCTTTTTCACTTGAAATTGCTTTTTATGTATTAATACATTGAAACTCTCACAGTCAGGTTCACTCTGGCCAAGTCCTATCTGCCAAAGGAATGAATTCAAAGGGAGGATTTTAAGAGTAACACACTTCTTGGCTCCTTCATAGGGAAAGTTCAATGCTTTTGAAGCAAGGAAGCTCTTTCAGCTATGCAGTGTTCAAGCACTTAATATACTTGAATATGATGTGAATTAAGTCAACCTGTCTTTTTGCATACTTAGATCACATTTATTGCAGCAAGCTTGTAGCACCTGGAAAGCTGATCTTATTCTGAACCATACAAAAACTATTTAGCTTCTAAATTTTTAAATCACCTACTCCTGGTGATGTCAAAACAAACCTCTGTTTGTGTTGTCCTTTCCTCTCCCTTTGTTTTGCTGAATTCTGGCCTTTTTTTTTTTTTCCAGAAGCTGACTTTGAGAGGGAGGTGTGTGGAAATACAGAATAAAAATCCCAAAACAAACAACAAACAAACGCAGCTTGTTTGGAGTTTTCATTTCGTATGAGTATAGAAACAGGTTTGATCTAGAAGATATTGGTCTAGATTAAACAACTGATTCTTGGTAATTTATTTTGTCCAGCAGTGCAAAACTCATTGAATTATGTGTTAGTGCTTACAATTGCCCTGACTGTTGGATGGTCTTGATTTTCAAAGTTAGAGAGCAATAATTCTTTTCAAATGTATTTCCTCCTATTGACTGTTCATTTTATAACAGAAAGTGATAAGATGATACAAAATATCTCCCGGGTGCACATCTCTTAATTTTTCTGCATGTAGGGCCTTGATCTTGCAAATGGTACATTTTCCACATTTATTTTTATACTTTCTGTCTAGAAAAGACATTTTGGAGGTTAATATCTGTTGGGAAGAGGGGTGGAGTGTATGAAGAAGGAGCTTTGGCTGAAAACTGCAGAAGCAGTTTTTCTCATCTCGTCAACATCCTCAGTAGTTTTGTCACATCACCACCAGAACTTAGAGTTGAAAGGTTCCTTTGAAGATGATTTAGTCAAAGCCGCTGGAGTCACATTCTGAACACCCAAAGTCACTGTGTGGGTAGTGGAGGCTGAAGAGGTCCTTCTTGAGGCCAATCACTTGTTATGATGCACTCTATTATAATCACTTTTCACTGTGCCATTTAACAATTTATAGATGTATTTTACAGCTCAGGATATTCTATTTTCTTATATGAATTATACCACTGTTATTGGCATGTGTTGCCTGATAATTAATTGTTCTAAAGACATTAATTTCTCACTGACATGTCATTGTTTTCTGCTTTTGCTTCAGAACAAAGCTGATGTGCTGTAAATCATTCTCAGTCTGCATATTGCTTACATCTTTAATTACAGCTATTTGGAGACCAGTATCTCTCTTGCAAGAGGGAAAAAACCAAAAAACACACAAAAAACAACCCCTAAAAACTTTCACTTTACACAAGTATAATTTGGACTAAAGAAGAAACCACTCACATAGTTCAGTTGCAGCCATCTAATTTGTAAATGTTGGTTGTAAATAATCCAATTAGATGGTTTTCACTTGAAATGATGCACTAAGTTGATTGTGCAGAAATTGCACACATGGGCTCACTGACTGGGCCATTGACTAAATTGCTGTTCTTAAGGCCTAATCAGCCCTTCAGTTTTTTTGGATGCAGAATATAAATCAATCCTATTGGAGTAATGAGTCTTGGAGATAAAAATGCCTTACAGACGAATAGTTCAGTTCAGGATATTTCTGAGATCAAAATGAATACATCCTGGATTTGATCAAAGTGAGACCTTGCTTTTCCCTTCCAAGAATTATATATATAGCCTCCATTGCATAATAGTTACTTTGACAAATTCAAATTAAACCTCTTTGGTTCTTGCAGGCCTGAAGTACAGGAGAACTCAAAAAAAAGAACATAAAATGCCTTTTACTCAAAGTGGTTGTCCCTGGAGTTCCAAGAGTCCAGTTCAGGAGTTATTCTTGGGAGCATGGCTATTGTATTAGGTACCAAGGGGGATGGTTCTGGCCTATATCCTACAGTCTGTGCAACCTTCTTATGTTGCTGTCCCAGTGGAAATATTGTCCTATTTATCCTGCTTATCCCTATGTGCTTAAAGCATTATCCTAAACCAAGTTGGTACTCTTTGTAATCCAATTGGCCCTGATCTTCTGTAGCCTTGAAGGGAAGGAGTGTATATTGACACTTCAGATTATTCTGTGTTCCTGTATTAAAAGTCAAAGGGAGGGATCTTTCACTTTTTGTTGAGCGATGAGATTAGCATCCCATCCCTGGTTCCAAAGTCATGGTTCAGCAGAAGGAATTCTCTGTGCTTCTCCTACCCTGGTTATCCTTCTGTTACAGTTTTATGAGAAGGATCACTAAAAATCTTGAGCAGTAAGGAATTTTCAAGGCTATGAAAGGACATGAATTCAAATGTGGTCAATAAAAAAGTAAGTGAAAAGATTGAGCACTCCTTCAAGAAAATTGTGCCTCAGATTGACTGAAGTAAGATTGCTGATGAATGGGACAAACTATTAATTCTAGGTAAATAATAGGGACAAAATGATTGTGTCAGGAACGTAAGTGCTGTTCAGCTATAAAGTGTTTGTTATCTACCTGGAAATCTCCTGGCCTACATCTTGTTAGAGTCTGAAAAATAATTTGGAAGAATACACTTCATTATAGGAAAGATTGCTGTAATAGACAAATAGCGTATTTTATAGAGTGACAAGTAAAACAAGGAAAGAAAAAAACTTCAGATTGGTTTCATAGCAAGCTGTGGAAGCACTAGATTTCTAGATGAGAAATGCAGATGAACCTGAAACATATTAAACACTCCCAAGGAAGAAGCTTCACCTTGACAGCAACATTAGAGAAACTACCCTAAAACGGTACTGTGTGTAACAAGGGGCTGCTCAGCTGTGCAGAAGGTGCAGACAGAGAGGTGACAGAGCCAAAGGAGACTTTTTAAGTGAGGAGTCAGGATATTCAGAAATGAAAAGCTCTGAAACGTGGGTTTGACAGAATAATTTTCTGTGAGTTTTAGTGCACCTTCTCCATTCTTCAGGGCTTGCCATGGGTGGCTGTACCACTGGGAGTGCTGTATTCTCATCACAAGCCACAATGAAAGGGCAGAGGATCAAACTGAGGAGGTGATAAGTCACTACCCTTTTCTCTGGAAGGAAATTCATTCCCAAAGAGACAGTTTTAGCATACACAAAGATGCAGTCAGATTTTTTTTTTCCCTCTACTTAAACAATGTTTCCTTCTTCAATGGTGACATATTTCTACCATTCAAAGAATAAAGAGATCCCTAACTGTGAAAAACAAATCACAGGTGCTGTCAGAGGCTTCTCCCTCAGCTGCCTTCATATCAAATACATTCAGCACTCCAATGCATGACTCGGCACGAGCCTTTGATGTGCATCGAGCTGCTCTGGAGCAGAAAGGCTTGTGCTGGAGAGGGGATCCAGGGCTGTGCTTCCCATCCATACTCTGAGCCACGCCATTGAGAAACAGTGGCCTCAGAGCACACACTCTACACCTATAGCTTTTATTTACACTATTCAAATGGATATTTCAGCTTTTAGTGTCAGATTAACATTTAAATGTCCCTGCTGGAGCTGCTATCAAAGTGTGAAAAAGAAACCCAAAACAGAAGAAACATTCCAGCAAACTGGAATGTTTAAAATAGCGAAGACTTGAGAACATTGTAAAGAACTGCTTTGTCCAAGTTCTCAGTAACATTTGTTGAAATAAATTGCATCATTTTCAATGCCTCTCTTGAAGATCTTCTCCTTTGGATTAATGTGTTTCCTCACACATAGAGAAAATTGGGATTTTCTTTGCCTTCTCTGGGTTTTCCTCTCCCACCTCCATGGCCCTCTCAGCACAGGCTTAGGCTTGAAGAGGGCATTTTCAAGAATATCTTGTCTGATGTAAGTATCTTTCCTTGAAGCCTTCTTTTCCCCCACCTTTTGTCACAGAGAAGCACAACTATTCAAGCAAGTAATACAAAAATTACAGACAAGAATACACTTCTACCACCTGAGATTATGCAGGGTCTTGGGGTGAGTGTGCACCACCCTACAAATTGAACCTGCAAACTATGTGGACAAGCCATTTGGAAAACCAGGCTAAGTATCCAGACTATGCTTTTATTTTATTTATAACTTAGAAGCATTCAGCTGAGCTGGGTGAATTATGTAAATGGCACAACAAGCTGATTTTGCTTCTGCTGGTTAATTTTCCTCAATGTTTCAGGTCAGTAAACCATTTGAGGTTTGCTTTTTTAAATTTTACAGCATTAATATTTTTAATTCAGTTATTGTTTCCTGAGGTCTGACAGATACTTCATAGGTTCTTAACATAATGCATCTGCACTGTTCTTTTGCTCAGCTAAATTGCTGTATTACAGAAAGTTGCTAGTAAAAGAATTTCTTAATTCTCTTTGTCCAGTCATAAAATCAGTGCACCCCAGCTGTTAATTAAAATATTCAGCACTTACCAAGGTTTTCCTTGCATTATTTAGAAACATTTTGCTAAGCTAAACTTACACAATATAAAAAAGAAAAACAAGAAAAAAAAAAGAATAGCCAAGTTAAGCACCTATAGTTTTGTGTGTTATTCATAGAATATTGTTGACATGGCTATCTTTGGGATGAAATTATTCCTGCAGCCAGGCCCCATCACCCCAGGACATGCCTGGAAGGTGAGGCAGGTTTTGTCACAGCCTCCTGTCCAGACAGCAGAGATTCTGCTTCAGCCTGTGTCATCCCATGGGGGAGGTGTGCAACATGAAATAATACAGCAAGATACAGCAGTAACAGCAATTATTCCAGGGAGGGCCCCTTCCTTCTAGATCATGTTCTCTGTGTGAGGTGAGTGACTGTGTACTAACAAACTGCATTTACTCAAAGGTGAGAGGACGTACAGTAGATACTGAGGAACATCTTAATTTTTTCCCCTTGTTTTGGAAGACACTACATTTTCTGAACTTGGCTTTGTAATTAGGAAAGTGTAAATTGAGGATTGCTGTCTCTGTCAGCTCAAAATATCTGAAAATTTTTATGAAAGCCCATTTAATGCATCTTCCTGAGTTCGGGGTTGCCTGCTCAGAGAATCATTTCTCCTCAGAGAATCCCTACTGCTGTTCAGCAGTGTCACTGCTAAATGGCAGCAGGCTGAGCACTGGCCTGTGAACACTGAGCAGGGCAGCCTGTTTGTGACAGTGAATACACCTCCACACTCCACAATGGGGTAAAAAACATCCCAGTTAACATGGGATGAGCACGTTTATTTTCATGGTGTAACAAAATTCTGCCTGTGTCCTTAAGGAGTGCCTGCTTTATACTATGCCTTCACCAAAAAGCCTTTTTCAGAAAGAAGGGAGGGGAGAGGCTTCATTTACAGGGAGGTATATATAAAGACATTTCCATGTGAACATGAACCTATGCCCGAGTTAAATATCAAATTGATACATTTCGAGCTTGCTGAGCACTCCAGGAAGAAGATAAATGATGATGATGTTCTTGAGGTTACAGGATTAAATTGCGGGCACACATGCATTGAGACAGACATTCCCAATGCTGTATCACAGTCAGCTTTGTGACAGTGTGTGGGACAAGCTGAGAGGGGGAAAATACTGGATTGAGTATTTGGGATATTTAGCTTTTCCTAAACTTCTCACCTCCTGCGAGACAAACACACCTTGGTGCACAAACTGCTGCCATTCCTCAGGCACACCCTGGATGTGTGTGTGGATGATTACCTCTAGAAAAGCTGAATGTCTTGGGGTTTTCTATCTTTTTGTGGCTTATCTTGGTAAATCCATCACAAAAGCTGCCTTAGAGCTCGATGCTCAGCAGCACAGGGGTTGTGATATCCATGTGACCCAGCAGAACAACAGCAACCGGAAGCAGCCAGGGGAAACACCTGCAAAGCTGAAGGCACCAATGAATCTTTGTCACCTCACAAACTGCTTCTTGTGTCATGGTCAAAAAAAATATGAGAATTATGTAAGAACAATGGATGCTGAGTTCCAGCTAGCACCAAATGAAACGTGCTTTTAACAGGTGGCATTGAAAAAGCTCTGTCCAGAAAGGAAATGACCCAGTGTTCTGAATGGCCTGAAATACTCTGTTCAAATGATGATTTCCTGGTGCTGGTGGATAAATGTATTCCTTTTCCTCAAAAAGGTGTCTGGGACAAAGCAGATCTGGGACCTGGCCTGTGGCAGCCTTCTTGCCAAATGCTCTTTGTAATTTCCCAACTTCAAAAACTGTGTGTGGTAGAAGATTCCTAAAGCTCAGCTAAGAGCTGTCCTGAGAGTGCTGTGGTGCTGAATCCAGACTGGCAGAGCAGCAAGGGTACATTAATGATTAAAATCACATATCTTAATTTGAACTTGAGGAAGTAAGTTCTTCAACTTTTTTGGAAATCTTTTCCTCCTTCCCACCCAAACCATTTTGGGATAGCCTATTACCTAAAACCCCGCTCAGCCTGGATTGCTGCTAGACCCCCTTTGAGACTTCCAAGGCTGCAGCAGGGAGGCAGAGAGCTGGTCTGACACCTGTTCTAATGAAAATTTACGAAATGATGGAAGAAATTAAAGAGCAGGGTTCTCTTATTTGTAGTGAAGGATCTATTTCTACCAATTATACAATCTCTTACAGAACATGAATGCTTTAGTTTTAAGACTTTGTCTGAGAAATAAAACTAAAAGTTCTGTGGTAACAGTGGTAAGTTTTTACCCATAGTGTATGGGCTTTTCTATATTTTTCCCTTAATAAATAACATATTAAATCAGATTAATGCAGATTTATTTTATTTCATTGAACCGTTGACCTGAAAGTTCATTAAACTCAGAATATTTTAAGAACTTTAGGGCACTTTAGGAATTCTCTAGTTTCAAAATGAGTGAATTTTTAAGAATCACTCATCAGAACTGAGATGTTCAGATTGTGATTTAGAAGGCTTTTGATCAGCACTTTCTTATCAAGGGTCAATCTTCTAGGAGTTTTTAAGGAACAACATTTGTCTAAATGACAAAGAGAATTAAACCCACTAGGCCTAAAGAACCTTCTTTATCAGTTGTTACTTACCCATCAGTGAACTGCTGTAGAAATGGAGGCCATGATTTTGTTAATCTGCTATCAAATCCTGTCCTTTATTTTTGTCATAGTTGTATGTGTAAAAAGCAATGTAATAAAACCAAATACTCTGTTTGGGCAGCATTTTTACAGTTTTTTTAATCTCTTTATCATGGTCTCTTGATGCATCTTAAAAAGAATTGCAACGAATAGGATACCAAAGGAAATGCTAAATTAGAATCTTTTAATAACTAAATTTTTAAAACTATTGAATTAAACATGGCAACATTTCTTTCTCAGCTGAATTAATGTTCATTCATGCAGAAAATTTTGAATGTAACATTATTTAAGCAATTTGAGAGTGAATTAGAGATTCATCCATTGTATCAGGTATCTGACTTCAGGCTAACATTTTAATCTCAATCATTGTTACAGTGTTTGCCATTCAAAAACTGAGAGATAACGAGGAAGGTTAATTCCTTCAGAGCAGAGGCTCAGTTTCTTGTGGATAGGTAAGGCTGGCTATCAGGGAACTGCAAAATATGCTAACAGAGTTATTGTTTACCTTAGCATATTAGGCAAGTTACACTTGTTTGGGTAATTGTTTTTAGGTTTTGCATTTTAGATTTATTTTTTATGTTGTTTTCATAGCTGCTCCACTCACCATAGAAGTACTGCATTTTTTCCCCCCATTGTAAGCAAACCCACAGATTTTCTTAGAATCTTTTATAAATATTTTTACAACAACAGATTGAAAAACCTCCAGGGGGGTTTGGTTTAAATTACAAATAGCTGTCACTCTTTAGCATTTTTCAATTGGCTAAGCTATTGTCCTTTTCTGACATCTTTTCATCAGCAGATCTGATTCATCTCCAGGTTAAACACATGTAATTTCTTCATCTAGGCTACTCTTAATTTTGAACTATATTACTAGGAACAGTGAACTCATAATCAGATTTATTAGATAATGCTCAGGCATACTGAACCACACTAAGAAATACTCTTAACAGGGTTCTGACCTGGTCAAAAACACCTTGCTGCTTGGAACAGGCAAACAAAAATTGTCCACAACATGACTGGAGTCTTCACAATATATCGAACATGTGAGGAGTCTGTGAATAGGATATGAGTATAAAGTTATAATGACAGAATATAGTGTATAACTCTGCACATGGAGGAAATCCAGGCATCCTCAGAGTGGGTTTCAAAATGTTGGAAGCAGAGGGCAAGAAACTGCTTCAGCCACAGGGAGTGCCTTCCTTAATTCCTACCACTGAGGACAGGTGCAGTTTGTAGCACAGAGGTTAATCGTGCATTGGAAACATTAATTCTATAGCTGGGCACACTTTAAAGTCAGGCAGTGCAGTTATTTTTTTGTATCTTGGCAATATTTCACAGCAGGTGTTCACTTCTCCCAGGTTCACACTTCTTTTAATACCTGTTCTAAATAAAATACTGCTTTTTTTGATGTAGCAAGGAAATAGTGTTGGTATAAACCATACACTTAAATATCACCACATATTTGTGATGATTTTTTCCTTCCCTTGCCTAATTTAGAAGTGAAATATTTCTTCCCTTATGCAAACACTGGTAAGCTTGTTTCTCTACTGTTCTTCTGTAATTCTCAACAAAAACTGGCTCCCCTAAGAACTAAATGTAATCACTGTAGTTCTGCTTACTCTAATTAGATGACCATGCTAGGAAGCCAATTATTCTTTCCCTTTAGTCTAACTATAGGCAGATTTCATTGTATAATTGCATGCTAATGCACAGCTAGGTATTTTCACCATGTTTTGTCAGATTCTGAGCTTCCACATCCTGTTTATAAAAAGTCCAGGACCTTTATGTTCCCTCATGAGGGAGAAAGAGCAAGGATTAATCCACAATAAGAGAAACAAACTGGACAGCTATCAGTGAAATCAGGAGATGCTGATATTGCTTAGCAGAAAAACCAGTCTACAGCATTGTGAACTTACTTAACTGATCTAATAAAATCAGGCTGTATTAAGATGTGCAGTAATCATAAAAAGACCCTCACCAAACCCAAACATTTAATTGTGGAAGGGTTATAAATATGCAAAAAACCTTTCTTTATTTTTTTTTATTAATGAAAGGTTTATTAGAAACTAGTTGAATTTCAGTGGGTGGGGAATTACACAGATCAGAAGCTACAGGGAAGATTGATTGGTATCAGTAATTACATGGTCTGACTAAACACTTTCAGATTACTGTTTCTTGTATCCAAGTGATTTTATTCTAATTTCTGTGAACAAAAAAGGGAACAAAACCAAATAATAAAGAGACCAAACCTCAAAACCTTCCCACAAAGGCTCATGGTTTAATTTTTCTAAATGTTTGCCTACAGATATAGAACACTTTTAATTACTGATTGCTCACAGTACATAGAACTGGCAAGAAGAAAGGTCATTGAAGTTTTCCTACTCTCTCTTGAGTGCTTCTCTGTAATAGCCCTAACTTACAGCAGGGAGTGTGAGTGGTTGTTCTTAATATTTACTGTTCTGATCTCACTCAAAATGAGTTCTGTCAGCTTTTTACATGACTGGAAGTAGACTTACAAATGAAGATGCTGTGTCCTCTATTTTCAGCATTGGAGAGGCCAGACAATCTGTTCCAGGAGGTGAGGATCAGTGTCACCTTTGTGATGGTAAAATCTGTCCCTTCTCCCACAGTGTATTGGATAAGAATAGGGGAAGGGAATGTACAGCCACTAAAACCAGAATAAGCTGTGTCATTCATTGAGATAAGCAGTATCAATTCATATTCTGAACACAGGAAAGCTTCTGGTCCAAAGAGGCAGAAACCAGCAGCAGGACTGGTAACACATCTGTCAGTTACTGGCAGCTCCAGTTGTTATTGAATGATGCAGTATCAATATAAATATTTTAGAAACAGCGGATCAAGTGGTTAGACAATGGCAGCAATAAAAGTGATGCATTCGGAGCAGTTACTTAAAACAAAATATATCTAATATAGAAGCTGAATGGAATTTTTTCCTTTCGTAACCCACAGATTCTAGTAAATTAATAACGTGCATGGGAGTTGGGAATCAGCACATAGACATGTAATCTGAACACACTATGCAAATAACCAAGTCTGGCCATTGAACTCAAATGTAATTTGAACAAATATATCCAAATTGACTCAGAAAGTACTAAATTAAGAAAAAAAAACCTTGGAAGTAAAGAAGATTTAAAATTAACTGATTTGGGATGAAACCAT